>JAANQP010000007.1:0-89256 GCA_011320165.1 Fusarium protoensiforme
TGTCGGGGGGAAGGTTCTCGCGATGGTGGGGCAGAGGAAAGATTTCGATGGTTTGTGTGAGGGACTCGTTTGTGGGTGCCAAAAGGGTTTAGCGTTGAGTCGCGGGGCTGGTTCCTGAGATTCGAGGAGCGGGAGTTGCAGTCACGTGGCTTCGCGTGTGCCGTCGTCATCGAGGTGCGCGTGCCTGGCGTTGGAGTTGATGGACGTGAATGGATGCATCTTGGACCATCTTTGGAGGTTGTTTCTTCTGCTCGTCGAGATACTTGCCTTTAATATTTAATATTGAACCCTGATAATCACCATGCCGAGCCCTACAAAGAAACGCAAGCTGAACAATGGCACTCAGTCAGCTGTGCCCGCACGAGGGCTGGAATACTTCTTTTCCAAGCAAAGACAAGGTGGCTCTGCGTCCAATAAAAATCCAGAGGCTCAGAATACAAAGGAGACGGCAACTGATGCCCAGGAGAATCTTACGGATGAGGAACTGGCCAGAAAGCTTCAAGCTGAATGGGACCAGGAGGTTGCGAATGAGCGACAGGCTAACCAGACGGGAACCCATTCAACACCAAGCGAACGGGATGGGTCAATACCCAGAGACGAAAGTCCTGCAGCGTCAGAGTTGAAGCCACCAAAAGCACTTCCTACAATCCCCAAGCCGAGTGTGTCTGGAGACCCGAAGAAACTTACACTTGGTCTGCAGTCTGCTGGAATGGCCGAAGATACAGTTTCAACATCGATACCCCTGGACGAGTCCCCTCTCACTTTTGAGCCGTCCAAGTATATCCCCCAGCTCAAAGAACACTGGGCATCAGAAGGCGGCAACGCCTCCTACGCTCTGCTTACTCGCTGCTTCGTCTTGATTAGCGGAACAACAAGCCGCATAAAGATCGTGGACACGCTGGTCAACTGTCTAAGAGTGTTGATAGAGGGGGATCCGACAAGCCTGTTGCCAGCGGTTAGCTCACACAATCCCCTCTTAGAACCTCGCTCACTCCTCTAGGTTTGGCTGGCGACTAATTCAATCTCGCCTCCATACATTTCCCTAGAACTGGGCTTGGGCGGATCCGCTATATCGAAGGCGTTGCGAAACGTTTGCGGACTTGACAGCAAGTCGCTGAAAGCCATCTACGACAAACACGGCGACGCTGGAGATGTGGCTTTCGAAGCAAAGAGGAAACAGAGTTTCACTCTAAGGAAACC
Organism: Fusarium protoensiforme; assembly: GCA_011320165.1. Taxonomy (NCBI): domain Eukaryota; kingdom Fungi; phylum Ascomycota; class Sordariomycetes; order Hypocreales; family Nectriaceae; genus Fusarium; species Fusarium protoensiforme. Next base: position 1,201 of record JAANQP010000007.1, read on the forward strand.
TAAGCCTCTGACAATCAAGGCTGTGTATCTGTCTCTGGTCAAGATCGCCAACAGCCAAGGGCAAGGTAGCGGAGAAGCAAAGCAAAGACTGGTGGATCGGCTGCTCCAAGATGCCCGTGGCGGAGAAGAGAGTCGATTCATTGTGCGAACTCTATGCCAGCATGTAAGAGAACGAAACAGGAGTGGCCCGTGTTGCCGTATTTATTAACGAAAGTCTAGTTGCGTATTGGGGCTGTCAAAACGACAATGCTCATCGCCCTCTCAAGGGCCTTTCTGCTCTCGCGCCCTCCAGAAGCAGATTTTCCCCTCAGATCAGCATCTGAGTTATCCAAGCTCAAAAAGGAAGAATTGGCCGAGATTTGGGGCCGAGGTGAAGAACTCGTCAAGGCTTGCTTCGCCAGGCGTCCTAACTATGATGACCTGGTGCCGGTTCTCCTCGAGACTGGCATTTCAGAAGAGCTGTTGATTCGCTGTGGCATCACTCTACACATCCCACTCAGACCTATGCTGGGAAGCATCACACGGGATTTGGCTGAGATGCTTACAAAACTACAGGGAAGAGACTTTGCCTGTGAGTACAAGTATGATGGACAGCGAGCTCAGATCCACTGCGATGAAGACGGAAAAGTCACCATCTTCTCCCGGCATTTGGAACTGATGACAGACAAGTACCCTGATTTGGTTGAGTTGATGCCAAAGATCCGTGGTGAGGGCGTCGACAGCTTCATTATGGAAGGCGAAGTGGTGGCTGTCGATCGAGCAACCGGGGAGCTCAAGAACTTCCAAACGCTCACCAACCGGGCGAGGAAGGATGTTGCTATCGGGAGCATCACTATTGATGTCTGCCTGTTTTCGTTTGATCTGATGTATTTGAACGGCCAACCTTTGCTGGACCGTCCGTTCCGAGAAAGACGAGAGCTTCTGCGGTCACTCTTCAAAGAGGTTCCTCACCACTTTACTTGGGTAAAGAGCCTTGATGCTACGTCGGCAGACTCGGAATCTGTTCTCGATTTCTTCAAATCCGCAACGGAGAACAAATGCGAGGGAATAATGGTCAAGATTTTGGATAACCTGACGACATTGCCATATACTGGAGATGGGGAGGAGCAGGAGCAGGAGCAAACCGAAAAGTCAACATCCAAGGCAAAAACGAAGGGAAAGGCCAAGTCAAAGAACACTTCTGGTGAGAACGGAGGGGAAACAAAGACTAAATCACGCCGAAAGCCGTTGCTGGCGACATACGAACCAGACAAGCGACTTGATTCGTGGCTCAAGGTAAAAAAGGACTATAGCGCCAGTTTCGATACGCTTGACCTTATCCCCGTTGCTGCTTGGCATGGACAGGGCCGCAAATCAAAGTGGTGGTCGCCCATTCTCATGGCTTGCCGCAACGAGGAGACTGGAGCTTTGGAAGCCGTATGCAAGTGCATGTCTGGTTTCACGGATGCCTTTTACAAGGCCAACAGGGAGTTCTATGATGACGGAGAGGAGAGCGAGGAGCCAAAGAACACGAGATCGCAACAACCGAGCTTTGTGGAGTACTCAGGTCCAAGACCAGATGTCTGGTTTGAACCTCAGGAGGTATGGGAGATGGCGTTTGCAGACATTACGCTCAGCCCGACTTATACGGCAGCGATTGGTCTGGTCAGCGAGGAGAGAGGATTGAGCCTGCGGTTTCCGAGGTTTTTGAAGAAGAGAGAGGACAAGAGCCTGGAGGAGGCGAGCACAAACGATTTCTTGGCTGGCCTGTTTCGGAAGCAAGAAGCAAAGGCTTCATCGACGAAGGAGAATAAGAACGGGGCTGCAGAAGTGGAAGAGGCAGACGAGGCTGAAGAATGAGCATTGAAGAAGGCTTGAATTGACCGTAATGCCTGTTCCCACTAGGCAGTTTTGATACATCTCGATGAGTGTCATACGTAAGGCTATTTGCCAGCATTGAGCTTTTGAGCAATCAGACTAAAGATGGCGACTGATCCCATGAAGAGGACAGCATTGTAGAACTGTTTATGTGAGTGCCTTGCCATCGTCTTTTCAAGCTCAACTCACCGCCTTTCGAGAGATTTCTCTCTCCTCATCGTCAGTTCGAGCCTCGATGAAGAGGCGACGGAGGTTTGGTAAACTAGCCTATTAAGCTGTTAGAGGTGCAAGCTGGAGTAAGTGAACAGAGCTTGCTCACCATTTTAGGGGGTGTGCTGCTTCAGGGCATCTGCATCTTCTCGGGCGGAAATGAAAAGAACTCGGTGCCGTTATCCAGAGATAACCAAGGCCGTTCAATGTTCTATCAACACATGGAGAGCCCAGCCAAGGGTCTCTTGTGATGATGTAGACGCTGGATTCTCGAGTTGGCGATGTCGAGAGGTGACTAAGCCGTGTGCGGTGCGGCTAAAAATAATTGTTAGCGATAGAAGCCACGCTGCACAGGAACGGAAATCAGGCGGCAATTTAGAGTTAGGGGGAGCCTGAGTTGGCAGTGCCACTATGTCCACTGAGCGGCAGGGCCCAGGCTGCCTTCAGTGGGTGGCAACCCGGGCGTCCATATCCTCGTGGCCTTGGCGTTCATCTTCAGTGACAGTTGCGTCTGCCTCATCCATACCCGGTCATCGAACTCCTTTCTTACGTCGCCTTTTCTCGACGACGACGCCGCCCATCTTTTACGCATCCTCCGATACGCAGCATCGTCGGCGGATGCGGCCTTTTGCGCTTCAGGACACCTAAAGGAAACACTCGCCTTATCGAATTCGACCCCCGTCGTCACCGCCGCCTTCTAGACGTTGAAACCCCCGTCCTTCTTCAGCTATCTCTCCTGCCACGTGCCCCTCGACAATCCTTCAGCTCCCTCGACGATGGCGGTGAATCGCATTCGCGGCGCCTTTGCCGTGCCTCGCAAGGGCGAGACCTTTGAGCTGCGCGCCGGCCTGGTCTCGCAGTATGCCTACGAGCGCAAGGAGTCGATTCAAAAGACCATCATGGCCATGACGCTGGGCAAGGATGTTTCGGCTCTCTTCCCCGATGTGCTCAAGAACATTGCAACGGGCGACCTCGACCAGAAGAAGCTTGTATACCTCTATTTGATGTAGGTGGATGAACCTGTGCTGTGCAGCTGCTAGACCTTGGTCGAGCTTGGTTGGGATTGTGTTCGTGTGGTCAGGAGCTAACTGGAGGACTTAGGAACTACGCCAAGTCGCATCCCGACCTATGCATTCTCGCCGTTAATACCTTTGTCCAAGACTCGGAAGACCCGAATCCGCTGATACGAGCATTGGCGATCCGGACGATGGGATGCATCAGAGTAGACAAGATGGTGGATTACATGGAGGAGCCCCTGAGGAAGACGCTACGGGACGAATCACCATACGTGCGCAAGACGGCCGCCATCTGCGTCGCCAAGCTCTTCGATCTCAACCCGCAGATGTGCATCGAAAACGGCTTTTTGGAGATGCTCCAGGAGCTGATTGGTGACCCCAACCCCATGGTCGTCGCAAACTCGGTGACGGCCCTGTCTGAGATCACCGAGACAGCGCCTGAGACGAGGGCCTTGATCGTCACGCCCGTGACCCTGAAGAAGCTGCTCATGGCTCTCAACGAATGTACTGAATGGGGACGAGTTACCATCCTGACCACCCTGGCCAACTACGGCGCGACGGACATGAAGGAGTCGGAGCACATCTGTGAGCGTGTGGCACCCCAGTTCCAGCATGTCAACCCTAGTGTGGTTCTTGCTGCGGTCAAGGTTGTCTTCATCCACATGCAGGCGCTTAACCCTGAACTCGTGAGGTCATACCTGAAGAAGATGGCCCCTCCACTGGGTATGTCTACGGCAACATCATATCAAGACTCGGACTGACATGTGTATAGTCACCTTGGTTGCTTCGGCACCTGAGGTCCAGTATGTCGCCCTGCGAAATATCGATCTCCTCCTCCAAGCCAAGCCTGACATCCTGAGCAAGGAGATGCGTGTCTTCTTCTGCAAGTACACTGACCCGCCATATGTCAAGCTTCAGAAGCTAGAGATTATGGTGAGGATAGCAAACGAGAGCAATTATGAGCAGCTGCTTGCCGAGTTGAAGGAGTACGCCCTGGAAGTCGACATGGACTTTGTCCGAAGAGCTGTCAAGGCCATCGGTCAGGTGGCCATCAAGATCGAGAGCGCCAGCGAGAAGTGCGTGGCTGCTCTTGAGGATCTCATCTCCACCAAGGTCAACTATGTGGTTCAGGAGGTCGTTGTCGTCATCAAGGACATCCTACGCAAGTACCCTGGCTACGAGGGTGTCATCCCAACGCTGTGCCAGTACATTGATGAGCTGGACGAGCCCAACGCTCGCGGTTCGCTGATCTGGATCGTTGGTGAGTATGCTGAGAAGATCAACAATGCCGACGAGATCTTGGAGAGCTTCGTCGAGTCATTCATGGAGGAGTTCACCCAGGTAAGTAACATTGACTGTAAACCCTAGAGGCAGACGCTGACCGAGCACGTAGACACAACTGCAAATATTGACGGCTGTGGTCAAGCTCTTCCTGAAGAAGCCTGGTAGCAACCAAACTCTTGTGCAAAAGGTGCTCCAGGCGGCCACAGCGGAGAACGATAACCCCGATATCCGTGACAGAGCGTACGTGTACTGGCGTCTGCTGTCCTCAGACCCAGAGATTGCCAAGGTAAGGGACTTTGAGAGTAAAGAGTCAGTGCAATTGCTAACAGATGTCAGAACATCGTTTTGTCTCAGAAGCCCACCATCACAACCACCATGACCACCCTCCCCCCTGCTCTGCTGGAGCAGCTCCTCACTGAGCTATCGACCCTCGCCTCAGTATACCACAAGCCTCCCGAGTCGTTTGTTGGCAAGGGCCGTTTCGGCGCCGACGAAATCCAGCGGGCTGCCATCCAAGAGCAACGGCAAAACGCCGCCGACAACCCCATCGCGGCATCCGTAGCCAATGGCTCTGGTAGCGGCGCATCTCAGAACAACATTGAGAACCTGCTGGATATCGATTTTGACGGTGCGGCGCCTGCGTCTCAGGAGCAGAACAGCGCATCTGCAACCCCTGACCGCGTGGCGAGCCCAGCGGCTGGAACTGCCTCTGGTGCCATGGCAGACATGATGACCATGTTTGATGCACCGGCGCCCTCGAGCAGCGGCGCTGCACCTGTTGCTGGGCCGAGCAGCGGCATGAACGACCTGATGAACGGATTCGAGGGCTTGAACTTTGGAGGTGCTTCCGCGAGTGAGCCTCTTCCGGCGGCGATGCAGCTGCAGCAAGCTCATGGCGGGGCGCCGCAGCAGCCCAAGAAGGACAGCGATGATTTGCTAGGCCTCCTGTAGAAGCGTGGTACGTCGGAGACGTCTGCCTGTTAGTTCATAAAGGAGTTGGAGAAGCCCTTGGGTGGGAAAAGAACATTGACACATGGTGCTGGCGCAAAAGAGATAAGATGAGATGAGATGACCACCCAAATCGTCTTGTTATCGCGTTGAACGCTTGCCAAATAAAGAGCCTCTAATTATCAAGTCGATGAATATGTTCCTCCTCGTAGTGTGTACGGCGGCATGCCTTGAGACGAACAGCCTCTGTACGGATATCTCGTTACCTCAGCCTCGTAAATTCTTTTTCTTGCTCATGTGTGTCGCGTGCCCTGTTTTCGTAAAGCCCAAATCCATATCGGTATCACTGCATCTCGACGTCGTTGGCCTCGTTGGTCTTGGCGTACTCGTCCGGGGTCTGGCACTTTGCGGTCCAGGCGTGGATGATGGCGATCTCGTCCTTGAGGGCGGCGTTGACGAGGCGATGGCGCTTGAGGGAGTTGAGGCCCTGGAACTGGGAGGAGACGATGAGGGAGTTGAAGGCTTGTCCGCAGCCGCCTGTTGGGGAGAAGGGTTAGCAAACGAATCCTCCGGGATCGGGGCACGTCGATGTGACGTTGGGAGAGAGGCGCGTGGAGGGGTAAACCATGGAGGGGCTTTCTTGGGTAGGTTAGGTTAGGTTGACTTACCAGACATGTCTGTGACTTCGACATGAACGGCACCGAGGCGCTCCTTGATGGCCTCGCGCATGGTCTCGTCTGTGATTTGCGACATTGTTTTTTGTATGTGTTTGAAGAGTTGGAAGGAGCGTGTGTGGGTGGCTGTTGGGCGATGTGAAAGATTGATTGATTAGATATAATCGTGGGGTAAGGTAGAGTTTCTCGGCATCTGGGACGGGGTGCACCGACCACTTGATCGGACAGTACAGTGTGTAGAATTTGGTTAATTGGCACGGTATGAGCTCATTGGACCCTTTGCTTTTCGGTGTGAGCTGCATGAGGCAGGAGCTGATATTAAGCAGGACTGTGTCAGTAACGCCTTCCCTCTGCGTTGTTCACGGGTTTATTCTGCTATGAGAGGCTCTGCTCTGAGATTGAATCGTCAACTGCTTCTTCTCCGTTCAACATCCTTAGCATCTGCTAGACCCATCTTCTCAACTCTGACAACTTCGAGTCTGAGCAGATCCTGCTCCTCTTGTCGCAGTCCCCCAACTTCATCCCACCAGCATACTCCCAACTCACCTCTACCCAAGATGCCCGACTCTGGAGCTTGGGGTGCTTGGCAGGTTGAGCCGTCCACCTTTACCAAGCTTGTTGTGGACTCGATGCAGAAGCTGTATGGCCCCCCCGCTTTCCCATCAAGTTCGACATACTGACAGATATATCAGGTACCCAGAAGAACTGGCTGACGGAGCATGGGACAATGTTGGTCTGCTTGTTGGCAACTCGGAGACTGACGCCACGAAGAGGCAGCCTCGTGTCTTGGTGACAAACGACTTGACCTTTCAGGTTGCCGTCGACGCCATTGCCCAGAGCGTGAGCGTCATTGTCAGCTACCGTACGCACGCTACCTCTCCATGTTTCTGGACCTTGTTAACACTGCCCAGACCCCTTCATCTTCGGCGGCCTCAAGTCCATCACCAACAACGACCCTCAGCAGGCCACCCTCCTCCACCTGGCCAAGGCTGGCATCGCCGTCTACTGCCCCCACACGGCGGTCGATGCCGCCCCCGAGGGCCTCAACACGTGGCTCGCCGACATCGTCGCTGGGTCGCATAGCTCGGAGCGGTCCGTTGCCATCCCGTGCAAGACTGCGCCCCAGACCCACGAGGGCGCGGGCTACGGTGCCATCGGCCGCTTCGAGAACGAGGTGGCCCTCCCCGAGATCCTCATCCGCCTTGCCGATAAGCTCGGTGGCCTCCAGCACCTGATGGTGGCCTCACCTGTGGGTGCCGAAGTCAAGACCACCAAGGTCAAGAGTTTCGGCGTGTGCGCCGGTAGCGGCTATGATGTTCTCAAGAAGGCCGACGTTGACCTGCTGGTGACGGGCGAGACGAGCCATCACTCGGCGCTGCGGGCCATCCAGCAGGGCCGCACCCTCGTCCAGGTGTTCCACAGCAATTCCGAGCGCGGGTACCTTAAGGAGGTACTCAAGCCCTTGCTGGAGGACCTGTTGCAAAAGGCAATTCCCGAAGCCCAGGTGGTGACAAGCGAGTACGACAAGGATCCTTTTACCATTCTGGATGTTCACGATCTTGAATCCAAGTGATACGAGAAGCGGTTATCAAGATATCAAGCGTGTGTCATATTAGAGGCGAAGCGGAAGCGGTTGGAGTTGACATCTCATGGTTGGGGGCGTTAGGTGATGAGATGATTACTATTAAAAGCATTGGGTATATTCGATCCGTCATATATCACCGTTCATCCCTGGAAACTCGACTGTCCCTTGAGAGTCGTCCGTCCCTGGATAGGCGCTCATCTCTCGATATCCTTGGACTGGGGGTGCTGCTCTTGAGCTCTGGTTGCTTCAGGGCTTCGTCGCCTTCCTGGATGCACAAGTCGACGTCGCTGCCGCCGATCCCCTTCTCTTTCCATGACTCTAGCAACTTTCTCGGCATGATCCATTCTCTCCGCGCCTGCGCAATCTTGCCCTCCTTGACTAGGTTGCGTATCCTTTCTGGCGTCGCCAGGACCTGTGCTGCCAGCTCCCTTGTGCGCTGCTGCCTCGCCTCTGTCTCGCGCTTCTTGCCTTGGTCCGAATCTGGTGCTGGGACTGTCTCGCGGAGGGCATTTCGTATAGAGGAAGCTTGGCTGTAGATCTGGGCGATGGCGGGGTCGAGAGTTGAAGCCATTGGGTTCAAGGGGTCCATATTCGTTCGCATCTAAGGGGGTTCAAGTCAGCATGCCTATAGTATCGCAACGGCAACAGGGAGACGTGCCTTGCGAATAGTCTCAGTGGCTGTAATCAGCTTGCTGTAATTATCATAGACCAGCGCCTTCTTCTCCGCATCGAGCGCCCGCACCTCGCCGACAACGCGCGTGTACAGCCTCAGCAGCTCCTCGAGGCTACTCCCTGTGACAACCTTGCTGACATGCTCCTCGGGGTCAAAGTCGGGTCCGTCGAGTTCGCTGGCCGGCACCTCCGAGTCTGGTATCTCGATCCGTGGGGCCTGTGCCCTTAGATTGTAGTACTCTCTGAGGGCGGCACGGTTGGAGGAGGTCTTGCGCGGCTGGGGAGTGAAGGCGGGCGCCTGGCCGAGGACGGGGGATGCGATGGCCGAGCGGGTCGTCTCGAAGGATGGACGTGTGGATGATGTAGGCGTGCGGCGGGGGGGTTCGCGGGGAGAGGCGATGGTGGACATTTTGGGCTGACGGTGAATGAGTCTAATCGATAGTTGGTGATGCCCTCACTTTGAAGATGTCGAGATCTAAATGTCCATCCGAGGGGGTTCAAGAACAAGGCTGAGGCTGAGATGCTCGGGGGACACGGTGGAGGCCTTCAGTGGACGATGCAGGGGGTCGAGGCGCTAAGTTATAGGGGTGGGTCCACTTTTCAGCCGCCTGGAACGTCATTGTTCAGCGAGGCTGCAAAAAAGCACACAAACACCAACGATCTTGAGCTGGTGATGATACAACCTCGCGTCACGACAAGGCTAAAAATGGACCTCAACGGGCAGCTGAGAGCTTCGATCCTAGCCCAGCATCTCCCATACCCATCCACAGCATTCCTCAACTCCCTCATCACAGCGAGGTCCCCTCCGCCTCCGCTGCCTTCCCTCGTGGCGACGGCAAAGGCCCGCCTCCTGGCGGCGGACATGACCAACAGCACCCTCATAAACACCGCCTCGCTGCAGAGCCTGCCGCCGGATGCAGACTCGGCCGAGTCGCGCGAGCGCCGCCTCCCGAGGCCCGTGCACGTGCAGGTCCTGGACGTGGAGAACATGTCGCTGAGCCGGTGGGAGCAGGTCGAGGAGATGGAGGCCGTCGCGAGGGGGGAGACGACGCGAGGGAGGGAGGTTGTGCGCGTCACGGCGGAAGACGACGACAACCCCGAGACGCAGCAGCAGACTCAGCAGCAGCGTCCTACGACAGCAGCAACCAACGCGAGGACTGCGAGCAAGAAGGCGACGCATAGGCTCGTGGTGCAGGATTGCAAGGGCGTCAAGCTGTACGCCCTGGAGCTGAAGCGTATCGACGGTATCGGCGTGGGAAAGACTCAGATTGGTGAGAAGATGCTCCTAAAGGCTGGAACGGTGCTCGCTCGCGGAGTTGTCCTGCTGGAGCCCGAGAAATGTGTCTTGCTCGGTGGCAAGATCGAAGCGTGGCAGAAGACGTGGGCGGATGGTAGACTGGCGAGGCTGAAGGAGGAGGTTAGACAAAATGAGCAACAACACCAACAGGCATCATGAAGGTCTTGGGACGGTGTGTTTCGGCGTTATAGAGGTAGATAGATACCCCCCTTTTTCTACATGACAAGACATGACTCTTTTACAACCGTATCCATCATGACATATTTTCATGATCGCTTCTTCGTACAACATCTAGACCGACAACTCCTTTCTTTAGATCCCTTCAGTCGCAACAGCCAGTGAGTTCCATCCACTCTGCTCCCAAGGCGCCAGCACCGCCGCCGTCTGAGCATCACCAGCAGTCTCAGTTCCAGCATACGCCTTTGCCAGGTCCTGGGCCTCCAGAAGACCCCATGGGGGAATGCCCCTGGCGGCCACCTTGAGCGCCATCTGCGCTGCGTGCTCGTCGCCCGCAGACTCTGCCAGAGCAGCCCAGCCATGGGGCAGGTCAGGGTACAGCATGATGTCCGTCTGGATCTGAGTCTTCATGTCGTCTTCTGTCCTGCCCTCTCCGAGCGTGGCAATGGCGCGTAGAACCTGGCCAATCTTGGACTGTTCTGAAGCCGTCACCTTGTCGTTTGTGCGGAGGCCGTGTAGCTCTTCCACCACCGCCTCCAGACTGTCCTCGTCATCGTCGAGCAGGGCGATGACACCAAGGAGGAGCACCGACTGGACATGGTCAGGCCGGCTTTCGATAACCTCAAACAATGCTTCTCGAGCCCTATCTCTTGAGGCCTCGGGTCCTTGAGCCCAGAGAACTTGGGCCAGCAGACACACAGCATCAGGGTTCCCATCCGACTCCTCAAGAGCAGACTCGAAGCACAAGACAGCCTCGTCGAACTGGCTGTCGAAATACTGCGCGAGACCAACCGTCAAGTGAGCAGAAAGCCGTGCCTTTTTGCGCTGCTCACTCGAGAGTTCATTCTCTGCCTCTTCGCTGCTGAGACCAAGTGCCAGTTCGCCGCACTCAACTGCCTTTTCATAAGACCCAGCCGCAAGGTACGCTCTCGCCAGATCCGTCTTGGCCAGGGCAAACTTGGCGAGGCTCTCGGGCGACTCGGTGCTCTCATAATCAGCCTCGATCGTCGACGAGATTTTCTCGAGTGTATCGACAGCTCGTCCGCTCTCGTGCGTACGTTCCTGAAGAAGAGTTGCCAAATGTCCAAATGCCAAGTCCTGGGGCTTGAGGCTCTGAAACTGGTTTAGCGCAAAGAGGGGCTGGATGAGGTTCGCCACGTTGAGGTCGTTGGGAGTCACCGTGAGGATGTGATCAAACATGGAGCTCGAGTAGTGCCGTCGAGTCGGCTCAGAGGATGAGTCCGCAATCTCCATGGCATGAGTGAACAGTCCTCGAGCTTCCTTTGCATCGCCATGCAGAAGGGCCACGAACCCCTGCCCTAACCAAGCATGTGCATAATCAGGATCCGTCGACTGGGCTCGCGTAAATATCTCGTTGGCCAGCTGAATATCACCAGACAAGAGGGCCAGCGTTCCCAGGTTTGTCCAGGCCACAGGGCTCCTCTCGTTGAGGTAGAGACTTCTCGCGAAAGCGTGCTGTGACACCGAAGGGTTGATCTCGCTCGTCACCACCCCCAGAGCGTTCCAGAACTCCGAGTTTCCAGCCTCGAGCTCGATGGCGCGCTTGAAGCACCTCACCGCAGCTTTCACGTAACTGCTCGACTTCTTCCTAAGTTCCGAGGGGAGACAGATGTGGGCGCGATGCTCTGCCCATCCAAGGTTGTAATAAGCCACTGCCTGTCCGTGACGGTCGTTGGACGAGATGTGCACGCCTTGCTTGTGGCACAAGATTGTGGCGTGAATGCATCGAGTGAGGTCGACACCCGTCTGTTCATCATCTGCGTACAGCCCCTTGGCAAACACCACCTCTGTCCCGACCTTGTCTACACTCGCAAAGATCTCATAGGCCTCTTGCGAGCTGCTTTCGAGTAGTTCTCGGATAGATTGAGTGGGAAAGTCCTTGGTACGGCTCTGTACTGACGAAAAGACCGAGCATGCATCAGCCACCGTCTTCCAAAAGTTGAACGTCTCGAGCACGCCGCCCTTGGTCGTCTTGGCAAACTCGATTGTGTCAACAGCAAGCTGAGCTCCCTTTCCAAACAACCCCTTCTCAACTGACGTAAGAGCGCTGTCCACCATTGTCTGCATCAGAGCAATGACGACACCCTCCTCGTCAGGATGTGTCTCTATGACCGCTTTGTAAAGGGAGATGGACTCGTCGTATTCGCCAAGTTCTCGCTTGATGTTGGCAAGCATGTACTTTGTGAACCACGTGTCCCCTGAGATATCCGCCTCAGTCTCCTCCTCGAGCCTCTGAGCGTTCAGGATAGCCTTGGTGGCAGCGATATGCCGGCCAGAGTTGTGGTAACTCTCTCCAAGGCCAACCCAAGAGTGGTAGTCCTCGGGAAAGATACGAAGCGCTGCCTGGAATGACACAATGGCCTTGTGAAAGTCTTGCTTGTTCAGCTCAGCGACTCCCAGCGCTGCAAATGGCCAGCTGATACCCTTTCTCTTAGATCCAGGTGGCGGCTTGACCTTGCCTGATTCAACAATGCGGCGAGCGACCAACTCAACTCTATCCCAATCTCCGTCGTCCGCAAAGGATCGGGCCAGTCGTTCGGCGGCAACCACCTCGGCGTGTGACAGCTCCAGTGCCTTTTGGAAACACCGTCGCGATCTGTTCTTGTCCTTGGCATAGTCGGCGTAAAAGACACCGAGGTATGTGTATGATGGTGCATGGTTGAGGTTGTTGTTGAGGGCACTCAGCCAGTAGGCATATGCGCACTCTCCCTTGCGTTGTTTCCGTGCTGCCTTGCTCGGGTCGATATTCCAGATACAAACTCCTAGACGGTGCTGAGTCTCGCCTAGCAACTCCTTCGAGGCAGCCCCTTGCTTTTCGAGGGGCTCAAGGCACTCCTGAAGCTCGTCTTTCGCTGTTTGCCAATCTCCCTTGAGCGCCTTGACCCAAGCGGCTTCCGACTTGACTCGAATGTTGGTTTCATCTCGTTTCAACGCACGGCTGAGGAAGTCAATGGCCTGGTCGTACTCCTCCTCTTCTTCGTAAATGAGACCAACGCCGATCAGGGCAGCGGTAGAAGTAGTATCTCGCTCAAGAACCTTGTCAAAGAGGTTCTTTGCTTCCTGATGATGTCGTGGGGATTGATAGTACACTAAAGCTGTACCAAGCGAGAGATAATAGGCATCCTCAGTGTGTGTGAATGATAGTCCTGTCTTCTTGCGCTCCTTGACGAGGAGGACCAGGGCCTTTCGCATCAGTTCGACAGTACTCTCATACTCCCCAACGTGAAGCAGATACTGGCCAACCAGCCGGTAGGCAAAAACAGAGTCGGCGGTGGTGATGCCCTCGGTCATCATGTTCAGACGGTCCTCGTCAGTTAGAGGAACAACAAGAGTAGGCACTCCACCATCCTCGTCATCCTCGCTCTCATCTGACCCAGTGCCATCTGGTGCTGCTTTCTCCTGGGGCTTTTCTGGAGGAAAGGGCGACAGAGGACTCGTCAGGAAGCTCGTGATAACCTTGTAGAGGTCGCTCTCAGGGAAGAATGAGCAATACGCCCTCAGCATGTCAGCATCCCACTCCTTGGTCTCCTTCTTGTCCTGCCACTCTATCGCGATATCCCAGGCAAGTCTGTAGGGGTGCTTGATGGCAACCATTCCATTGGCAATGTCAACCACCTTGTCGCGCTCTTGGTTCTTTTCAGCACCAGCTGGCGCAACGAGTAGTCGGTCATAGCAAAGCTGCAAGAGCTTCTCCTCATACGTCCTTCTGAGATCATCGTCGCTTGTCCAGTTGATAAGCTGTCGGTAGACGTGCTCGAGCTTGCTCTGGCTATAGACCTCTCGCTTGGCCTCGATGGTGACCTCGGATAGCTTCGCGCCCAGTTTTGTCCGGCGCTCTCCAATGAGGGTGTTTATCCGGTGCTTCTCAAACTTCTCGATGAGGTGGGCAATTCTCTCGTAGGACTTTGCGGGATGGGGGAACCGGCCATCGAGGATGCCGTAGAGGGGGCTCTCGGGAAGCTGTATCCAGAGAGCGTCGGCATACTGTAGCTCGTCGCCGTGAACGCGAGCAAAGTCGACAAACTTATCCACCACGTCTTGGGCCTTGTATAGGTCCTCGGCACCGTGGTAGATCTGGGCCAGGTTGACGACAGCCTGCTGGTAATCGACCAGCTTCTTAGCGTTCTGCTTCTCAAACAGCTTGATCAGGCCCTGCCAAGCTTGTGCCTCCTGGGGACGAAGCCATGTCGCGGAGCGGTATGTCTCCTGAGCCTCATCGAGCCTGTCCTTCTTGTCCAGGGCAAATGCCAGGAAGATGTGCCTTGAAATAGCTGTCAGGGTGGACTGCTCATGGCGGGGTAGTATCAGGTCCTCTCTTACCCTTGATAATTCTTTGAGTCCTTCTCCAGGAGCTCTCGGGCCTTGCTCACTGCATCCTCAAACTTTTGCTGGCGAATAGCATCGTTGATTGCTTTGAGGGCTGCCTTGGTTCCCGACATGATTGCCCAGGCTGTGTTGTTTGTGGGAGTAACCCCACCACGATCGATTTCGTGAGGTTTAGGGTGTGCTGTTGTTCAATCAGGCAGGCTTTTTCAGTGATGAGTCTTATAGGCAATATCTCATCAGCAAGTAATCTTTTATAACAGTTTGCAAGAGAGGCTGAAGGGAGGGACTGAAAGTGAAAGGACAGGATATGAGATGCTATTGTAGGTAGGAAATGGTTGGCCTCGCATCGCCCTACAGCTGAGAGTATTATGTCATTTTGCTGCATATCGATAACCGAAGATACACCGTCTCAAGCTCCGCCCCCACCAGCACAAGCATAAACACCATTAGCCTCCATCACGAGTATCACAAGACAAATAAGCCGGGTAGGATAGAAGCTAAGTCTATTAACCTTCCATACGAATTCACCTTAGCTTATACATATCTTGGTTAAGCTTTTACTATGCATATTATTAAACGGCAATAATCACGGCAGATCTCAAAGACACAAATTCACATTCTCATCTCAAAGTTGGCTACAAGGGGCTCAATAACTTCACCATCATGACACATCCTACAATCAATTCATTTCATTATCCCCATGTTGTAGCTATCTTGACAAAATAAACAACGCCACCGGCCAGAATTCGAGCCCATTTCCCCATGCTTGCGCCGTCGCTCTCTTCTTGAAAAGCGTGCAATCAATCCAGTTCCACCAACAAACACATGAATACATACAATGCAAAAAGCAGGAGCAGCAGGAAACAACCAATGCTTTGAGACTGACGAGAACCCCTCTTTCAAACAGGCCGGCAAGTCTATGACTAGCTCACTTGAATGACTTGATCTTGGCATACAACACCGTGTCGTAGAAATTGTAATTGGGATCCAGTTCGCAGAAGGGATGTTGAGATAGGAGCACATCCGCTGTAGGACGATCGAAAGGGTTTCTGGCAATATTGTTAGTCGACACTCCTTGTATCTGCCAGAGAGTACTCACACTTGGAAACAATCCATCATGAATGCCACGGCCAGCGGGCCAAGAGTATCCTGAATGTCCTCGGGAATTGGCGGCCTCTCACCGTTGGCAAGCTTGTAAATGGCACCGACCGCCTCTTCTTTGGCCCATGGCCGCTTGCCAGCAAACATTTCTAGCACGACACAGCCCAGACTCCAAATATCGACCTTGGCGCTGTAGCCTTCGCCTTGAGACTGGATCACCTCGGGTGCCATCCAGAAGACTGAGCCCTGCATCGAGTTTGTCTTGTCGTTGCCGTAGATGTTGTCCGTCTTCTTGGAGATACCAAAGTCACTGATCTTGCACGTTCCGTCCAGGTCCAGCAAGATGTTGTCAGCCTTCAAGTCGCGATGCAAAATACCTTCGCGATGCAGATATGCCAGGCCAGACAGCGTCTGCCGCGTCAGTGAAGACACAACAGACTCCTCAAACTTGCCATGCTTGCGAAGACATGATCCAATGCTGCCACCAGAAATATACTCGAGGAAGATGCTGATGCTCGTCTCCTTGCGCTCGCAACCAAGGTACTGCACAATGTTGACGTGATCCAGGTGCTGCATGGTGTCGATTTCCTGGTCAAGAGCTGCGACGAGCTCCTTCATCCTGTTCTTGTCTCCTCCAGCCGCTTTGGGATTCACCTCGACTTCCTTGACAGCCAAGAACTCTCCAGTGGTGGCATTCATACCGAGGTACACGCGACCATAGGTACCCTTTCCAATAAGCTGACCCTTGAACCACCTAAACGTTGTTTGTCGCTTTGGTGCCGTCTCCTGGGGGATCTGTGGCATGATTACGCTGCCACGCCTGTCTGGTCGAATCTGCACAATGTTGGCGTTGAACATCTTTGTACTCTTTCGGCGCATAATGTTGCCTGACGCCTGTCCCAGGTTCGTCGAGTTGGACCTCTTGTTGGCTTCGTGAGCTCCACGAGCTACTTCTCGGATAGACTTCATGCGGCCGAGACCACCAGAACGTCGGATACTCCTCTGGGCCACCGATGTAGGTCGCTTCTGGTCCAAGGCCTTGAGTGTTGATTCGTCGGAGCCCAGCGTGTCGTTCTCATTGTATAGGGATGGCTGTCGGGCTGGGGGAATGGCAGGCGGTGGTTGTGTTGGGGGTGCTGGTGCTCCTAGCAACGGAGCTTGAGCTGTCCCTGAGTCACTACTCTCAGTTCCTTCAGCGATAGGTGATGGAGGCATCCCTCCCTCGGCTCCATCCTCCAGCACAGGTAGATCGAGATCAAGGTTGGGGAAGAAGTCGTCGAGGTTGTTGATGAGGGCATCCGTCGGAGGGCGGTTAGCCCAGACGTCCTTCTCGATGAACGACTTTCGCCGGCCAAGCTTGCTTTCCTTTTCCTCAGATTCCCAGCCCTCAGATCGAGGGGTTGTGGGCTTACGACCACGGTCTTCGCTACCCTCTGATGTCGGGCCGTAAGAGACTGTGGGGGACAAAATGGTCACAGACCGGTGCTTCTTTGCGCGCGATGTTTCCACGGTTAGACTAGGCTTCTGGTTATGGCCGTTTACAGCGCCATTACCAGCAGGCTTGCCCTTATTCCTGCTGGCCAGAGGGATCGCAAAGAGGCCATCATCAGAGTCGTCTCCACTGTCGTCATCGGCCGGTGGTGGCGGCGCTGCAGGCTTGGAGAATTGAACATCCGAGTCCTCAAACTCTGTGTCAGGGCCATGCGACGGGCGCCGATGTGGCTGCTGAGGCTGCGGCGGTGACTTCTGGGGGAATGTCGTCCTCGTCCGGATCGAGCTGGGGCTCATCTCTGCCGGGGATGATGCCCTTGGCACTGTTTCATATAACTTAGCTTCTGATACACCTGTTGGCTCATCGCCGGGCGGGGGCGTCTCGCTGGGTGAGTAGTCTGGTACGACAAAAGGCATGTTCCCCTTGCTCCAGGTTACAGAACCTGGCGTCGCTACCGAACCATGGCTGCTTCGACCCATGTTGTGCCGAAAGAAATCAACGCTAGAGTTGTCATCCTTACCTCCAGGGGTTGGCTGTGTCGACATCCGGTTGGGAGATACACCACGATTATTCTTGACATTGGACTGTCCAATCGCGCTCAGGTTCCTTCCCATACCTGCGAGCGCTGCTCCAATGCCAATGCCAGTGTTTGCCTGGGTCACAAGCTTGGCCTTCTTGCCCTTCTCGGTCATCTCGCTCTCTCCAGTGACCATCGGCGGGTGTCTAGGCGTAGGATAGCCCTCGAAGCTGCTGCTGGATGATCGTAGGCCCTGGCCTGTCTTCTTACTCAGGGAATTAGCCTTGATGAGTGTTGCGGACGGGTCGCTGGGCGGTGCCGGAGGTCTTCTCTGAGGGAATAATTGATCAGGGCGCTTGTCTTCGTACGGCGATTCTCGAGGTTGGTCAAAGTCGACATTTCTGCCGACAATACCAGGACCAATCGACTCAGATGGGCTGCTCTTTGCAGCCAGCTTCCTCTTGGCGAGATACTCGCGCTGCTTCCTCTCCATCTCAGCCCTGTAGGTGCTTGCCTCCTGTGCGAGAGTCTTCTCAGTCTTGTCATCGATCTTGTCCTCTGTCAGTGTGTTGGACCGAGACGTCGGCGGTGATGAGCTAGATCGCTGCCTGCTATTTCGTTGCGAATCTTCGGGGGATGTTCCTGGGGCGAGGTAGCCAGGAGCCAGGGAGGCTGGAACATCTGCGGCCAAATTCAGGCTGTTAGCAGGGGGTACTCCTGGCGGAGTAACGAAAAACTTGAGTGTCCCAAGAGGGTCACCCTTGACTCTCTTCACCGTCAGAAGTCCCTGATCGTCCAGAGGGTCCATGTGGTCAAACTTTCCAACTTCAGTGAGGTAGATATAAGAGTTCTCAAAGTCACCCAGACCCAGGTGCATGCAGATGACTTGTCGAACCTCTGCAGCCGACTCCGCCTCAGTAATGTCGCACATTCTGAAGTTCCAGTAGTCCATGGTAGCTAGAACGTAGGTTCTAACCGGGTTGATTCGTCTTGGCCGTTGATATGCCATGTGGCCGTTTCTGTCATCAGGCCCAAAGCCCGTTCCCGGATGATCCAGGTTGGTGTCGCTGCCGTTGGTTCCTCGGACCCCCAATCCCACAGGCTTCATGGTACCTTGAGGCGAAGTGGGAGAGTCCATTTCTTCAGGATTTTGCCTCTTCTTTCTTGATAGGAAACTGAGGAAGCTCTTCGAGTCCTTGGCCGAAGCTGGTGTCTCACCGCCGGCTGACCTCTCTCCTGCTTCCAGGGGAGACTGGCGAGACCGAATGTCGTGACTTCGACCACCATGAACCATATCTCCCAGATTCATGCCTCGGCTAAGCATGGTCGCAGCATCGGGGGGGACTCCAGATCCATAGATGGCGACACTCGACGAGACAGAATCCAGACTGCTCCGTGATCGATGTCCACCTTTGATTGTGTTAGGGGACTGTGAGAGTACGGGTGTAGTTGAGGATGCGAATAGCGCTGGCGGAATGCCAGGACTGCCATTAGGGCTCGCTGATCGTGCGGCAGCTCCACGGAATGTTGCTCCCTCGCCCGACTCGCTCACGTTGGGGCTGTGGCGACGAGCACCGTCTGTATCAACATGCTTTAGAATATTTCGATGATTTGAATCTGCGGCGATATTGGTGCTGCTAATGCTGTTAGGCATTGTCGTCGCCCTCGTCTGCGAGAAGCGCCGAGTGCTAAAGCCAGGACCAGGTGCCGTAAGAGGCGTCTGCAAGAGAGGTCAGTAAAGAACGCCTACAAGCCAATCGGGGGAACAAACGTTGGGCGAGTCCATGGGGTCAGTTCCAGCACTTGGTAAGTTGTTTCCATGTCCGCCGTTGAGGGATTCTTTGTGGCCGTGGGAGCTCGAGATCTTTGACGTATCAGCTGGCCGGCCAGTCACAATACTCCGGATGAGCCGTCGCATTCTCTTGCCCTCCTCGCGCTCACGGGGCTGCTCCCAGCCGGTGCCGCTGTTGGTGCACTCCTGGGCGAGTCTAGGATATACTTGCTGATGCATCATGCCAAAGTTGCCACGGCCGCCGTGGCCGCTGCCGAGCTCAAGGAACTGCGTTCCCTGCAGGTTGAGGGCCTTGAAGGTCTCCTGCCAGTCCTTGGAGAACTGGTTCTTGGCGAGCCAGATCAGGACGGTGTCGAGGGGCCACTGGGCAGCAACCTCCGGCGGGATGGCAGTCGCGTTGGACGAGTTGGAGGCACCTCGCGGTTGCGAGTTGGTAGCCGAGTGCAGACCATCCATGGGGGTAGTGGCATTTGTGTCAGTTCCGCTTTGAGGCGTCGTGACCGGCCATGATGTCTGCGAGTTGACAATCAGGGTTCCGTCTTCCAGACCAAAGGCGGGGATACCAACGCCCTCTCCGTACGTATCGCCTTGCGGTATGTAGGTCGCACTCATGGCCTCAGTCGGCGGGGGCGGAGGAGGGATAGAAACCGTCTGCCCAGCGGCGATCTGGGCGTGCAACTTGGGGTTGTACGGCTGGTGCTGGCCGGGCGGCGGCGGCGGAATGTTGAAGCCAGGCCGCCCGTCGTACATGCGCCCAAATGCGCCGTGCCACGGGGGCTGCTGGCCGAGGGCACTCGCCGGAGGCGGGCCCGGAGGTGGGGGGATCATTACGCCGGAGGCGCCTGGCGCGGCGGGATATCGAGGCGGCGGAGGCGGTAGGTTCATCATGGTTCCCATCTGGCCGGCATTCGGACCTCCCATGGGCGGCGGCGGCGGAGGGACCTGGAATGGCCTCGTGGGATCGGTGCCCGAGACATGTCTCTGGCCAGCCGGATACATGTTGGGCGGCGGCGGCGCGGGGGGCAGCCCGCCTCGAGGAGCAAAATGGGCAGAGATCTGAGGATCAAAGAGGGACGGCGACGTGAGAATTCGAGGCAGAGACGGAGGCGTGTGCAAGGAGGAGGAAGCGCTGGCGGTCGACGCTCGGGGACGTAAGCTCGAGGCAGATGAGACGGGGTTGAGGAAGTGGGCGGGTGCGGAGGTGGTCGTCGGCAGGTCGGAGGAGGATGAGCCCAGCGGCCGGGGGGGCGAGCTCACGGCCGGGGCGACAGCGGGAGGGTACGAGAAGGAGGACGGAGCCGTCGACGAGAGGGCATAGGCGGGAGTGTGGTCGGTGGAGGAACCGTCGACGAGCGCGAGGTCCTGAAGGCTAGGTCGCGAGAAGGACTGGAGTCTGGCCTTTGCCAGAGCCTGGTGAGATGCCGCTGCTGTTGCTGCTGCTGCCGTCGCTGTCGTCGTCGCTGGAGGTTGAGGATGAAGGGCCTGTGCCTGTGCCTGTGCCTGACCCGGAGCCGGTGGCAGGTCGAAATTGGCAGCGGGACGGGAAACCCGTCGCAAGCTATCGCTATTCATGGCTTGTGCCTACGGTGGAGTAACATGGCGTGGAGTTGAGTGGGTCGGATGGACAAGGATACCGGGGCTGGGCCGGGCCTGGCCAGGATGGGCGCTGGAGGAGTGGATTGAGGATTGTTGTTTTTTGTTGTCGATTGAGTGTTGATGGTGTGTTGGTGTTGCTCGGCGGACGGGATGGACGGGGAAGAGGATCCAGCTGCCAGAGATGGAGATGGATGGATGCCCTACCTATCTACCACACAGTAGCAGCAGATCTGCGGCCGGCCTGCTTATCCTCCGAGTCACCACGTGTAATGGCTCAGATATAAGTCGCAAACTCAACAGCCCAATGTGCTGTATGTACCACCGACACAGAATGGAGGGCGCTCGGCCCCGTGGCATTGGCGACTCTTTCAAGCCCTTCTCCTCCTCCTCACGTCCCCTCAAAGAACCCAGCCACTGCTCCGTCTCGCTCGCCCACAGGCGCCTGGCGCTTGGCGACAGTTGGGATGGTGCGCGGGCAGGGTGTGATGGAGAGAGCACTCGCAGACGTGTGCTAGCTGTGCGACTGGTGGAGGGGAACCTTGACGAATCGGATCCGTCCAACTGTCTCTCAGAGGGGACCCGCCAGTTGTACGGCCGTTTGCTGACGGGGGTGCTCGAGGTTGAGAGGCATACACAGAGAAGATCGTGATGCGCTCCGCAGGAGAGGAACGCACGCACGCAAGCAAAGCCTCAAGGGTGACGTTTAACTATGAACTCAACCTCGTCATTGTCCGGCACAGCCCAGATAAGGCAGCGAGCCCCTTGTTCCGCTCCGCGTCGCCTCCAGCAGTTCTCAGCCCTGGCTCGGCTCAGCCTTTGACCCTTAACTGACGCAAGCCCCCCTGGATCTGTTCCAGGGCACAAAGTCAAGTCAGACAAATACGAGGGGCCGCTGGCCCAGATTCAAAGTCGTCTCAAAGCCGGGGCCACTCTTCAACCCAAGACATTGGGTCCTAGTCTTCTCCACAGACCATGCCATTGCCCGCCAACCGAGCAATTAGTTTGCAATTCACGGTGGCGTCACACTAGGAGGTCCGCAACATAAGCAGGGAGTCTACCGAGGGCCAAGTTCGTGATGTAGACCGAGATACAGTACTGTAGTGGGCTGGCTGCATACACTTCAGACCTTGTTGGCGCCAACCCATGGATCGGCAGCTCTCTTCGTATCCGGCCTTGAAATCGTATCGCTAATTTCCCAATGTCTCGAGTGGATTGCATGTACGGACCAGATATCTTCTAATGTTACTTTATCAACCTTTGTAGTCGTGTAATTCCTCCTCTTGTTCAAACCGCAAGCCCAAACTCCATACGCATCTTAAGATGCTATCAATTACCTATACCCAAACCCGAATTGCAATAGCCAACCCTTTGCTTCTCCTCTCACAGCGTTACATGACGCTGCAGCTTCCAAAATTGTATCCATAGCCCTGCTGGCACTGTTCCAGATACCCTGCCTCCTCGTCAGAGCCCACAGGAACATTGTGCTTTCGCACCAGGCCCGAGATCTTGAGGCTCTGCTCTCCCTCTGCGTGCCACCACTTGAGCCTCTGTAACGTTGTTCCTTCGTCATCATCTGTGCTCAGCTCCCACTTGCCAGATGACACAGCCACCTCACATTGGTCCTTGGGGAAGTGATACTCCGGCAGGAACACAACAGTGGGCGCCTCATCGGGCGCATCCTTTGGTGCTTTCAACTTGAGCTCATATGTGCACTGTCGCAGATTGAACCCAGACGAGAGGACATCGCCATAAACTACTGTAGGGGTAGGGCGCACAAAAGCTTCGGCGGCGCGATATCCGGGGGCATTGGTCAGCTGAGGATCCTTTGTAGAAGGCGCTGAGCTGATGGACGGGTTTGTGAGTGTTCGCTTGAGGTTATCAGGTGTGATAGTCCGGTCGTCAGCCACGTCTTTGCTGGCATTGTTGGTGGCGTTTGTGGTCGCCGTCTTGACGAGGTTCAACGTTGACTGAGAAAAGTCCGGCACAGGTGATTCTGGCAGAGGTTTATCGTCCAGCGACAGGATCGACAAGTCCTCGCCGTTCCAAAAATCTCCTCGCTGGTGATCATTTCTCGCACAGTACACCCACAGGCAATGACCCTCAAGTCCTGCCCCCTCAACGGCAAAGTAGTTGGCATCAAGAGCTGCTGACTGGCTAGAGTAGTCACCAGTCTTGTATGCCTTCTTATCATCCATGTCATATGGAATGCCAAACTCTGTCAACACACAAGGATGCTTTCCAGTGCGGTCAAGACCCTCTTTCCTGAGCGTTGCAAGCTGTTCCCGGAGACAATTGCGAATTGCCGTCTCTCCGATTCTGATAGCCAGTGCTGGGTGCCAGTACTTGCCTCGCAACACACCCACCACGTCGACGTTCCATGTACTATTCCAATGCTTCGTCATAAGGGTGATACCATCGTAATAGTGAGGAGTAAAGGCCATTCTCGGGTCGTCGTCCTCGGTTCCCTTGATCTCAGGCGGTAGCTCCAGCGTAGGGAACTGCATGAACATGATGCAGTTCTTGTGGATACCTCGGCAAATCTTGACATATCTGCGCCAACAATCCATAAAGTAGGTGTTGGTAAACTCGGGATAGTCAATGATCTTGCCGGTACGTGGGTTTTTGGCAAAGTAATCTTTCCTGAGAAGCGTGTCGGTCTCCATATCCCAGACGCCATGCTGTGCCCAGATGCATTCGCCGAGTTTCCAGCCTGGATCACGCTTCCACCCGTACCTCGAGTCGTCATAGTCGGCGGGCAGCCAGGCAATCTCGCCATGGGGGTCAACGAGCTTGGTTCCCGTCTTGTAAGGGCCAAGTCCTCCCATGTCCCATGTGTCAACCTCGCAAGCACGACCCATGCCAGTCAATAAGGTCTGCCACATCGTGGGGCAAGTTCCCTTCTTCAATGGATGCTCCTTGGGGATCACGCTGAGATCCTGATAGCCCGTCATACCCTTGTTGGGCTCGTTCATGCTCTCCCAGCCAATAACAACATCGTTCTCAAGATCGCCAGCTTCATGTATCCGTTGCGCCAGATGGCCGCAGGCATTCATGAAATGACTCTGGAGGTAATCCTGAATGTTGACGCCATCGATGATGCACTTCGGGGCAAAGTCCTTGCCAGCAAAGTACAGAGTGAAGATGGTACCGGCAGCAAGACGATAGTAGTTTGTCGACCAAATCATCTTGGGGAACTCGTCAGGGCTGGGATAAGTGTTTTGAACGATAGCCGCCTCGGTCGCAGCGAAACTCTGGGGATTGAGGCCGCAAGCGTAGAGAGTCCACAACGGAGCGCCGGAGCCGCCTGTAAATCGAGACCAGACATCTTGGTGAGGATCCATGAATATGTAGAACCCATACTCCTTAGCTATCCTCAGGATATCAATTGTGTGCTGGATGAACTCCTCATCGTAGTGTCCAGGCCCGGCCGCCTCGATCGCTTCCCAAGTGAAGATGTAACGGATGGTATTGAAGCCGTAGCGCTTCAGTCGCGCAAAATGCATTCGCGCGTCCTCCTTTGGAAACGGACGCCGGTGAAAGGTGACATTATCGCCATCGAAGAAGTCGGTGCCGACGTGAGAAGGTTGATCGGGTTCGCTGGGGAGCTTCGAATCGCCAGCAACGTTGATGCCGCGAAGGACGACTTGACGCCCATGGCTATCGCGGAACTGGCCGTCCTCGATGAGTAGACGGAAGGAAGACATGGCTTGTCCAGTATCGACCGCTTTGTCGAGAACGAGAGAAGGAGGTTGGGCGAGTCGAAGGGGGAATTTGGGGGACAAGCCAAGCTAGCTGGGGCAATGTTTGACGATGACGTTTAAGGCGCTGCGACCATTTGGTCTAGAGGAATGACAGGGATGCTCGGATCCTTGTTAGTCAGCCAGGGATAGGTCGGACGCAGGAACTGATGGAGTATTTCTGCAGAAAAAGCTGCGATAAGAACAGTTGAATCTACGTGAGGCTCGAGAGTTGGAAGGATACGAAGAGAACTGCCACCCCAAGTTGTTTAGGTACCTTCTCTAACCAAGGTCATGAGGGCGCGATGAGCGGTCTCGTCTCGACTCCCCCACCTTCCGGGCTCCGGGGTTTCTCACGAACCCGAACATCAGCCGATACGGTCCGTGGTTCCGAATTCGAATGCGAGAGCGAAATGCAATTCAAGAGGGTGACAGAAATGAAATTGAGCTTTGATCTGCTTAGTCGTCATGCGGAATGGCATATATCTCTATGCGATCGTGGGCAGTTTGACTTGAAGAGTCATCCTGTCAAGAGGAGCGGGACGCTGGAACCGAGAGAATTCGCATAAAGAGTTCATCGCTACTTCGAGCCAGGTTGCAGGGCTCCCAAACTCAAAGAGAAAATACCCTCCCTCGAGACAAAAAAAAACTGAGTGTCGGAGAATTAATAAGAATATTCGTCATGCGATGGGGCTTTGTTAGATGAATCTGGCGCTAACAAGCTGCAGTTCGCCGTTAGTCAGCGGTAATTGGTGTGTAAGCATTCTTGACCTCGAGTTCCAAAATAGATGGAGTCGTCAGTCGTCTTGTCTTGCGGAATCAGGGGCGTCGTCATTTATAGGCACGGGGGGAAAAAAGGGTCGCGATTTACATGACGAGGCAGCGGAGAACAAGCAGCTTGCGAATCGCTTCGTAAGCTCATTTAAACCCCACAACCCTCGTCGCGTGCTTGCAGCCCATCATCGGTTTCCATCTCACTGGCATCGTCGTAGCCGTCGCCCAATGAGGGTTAGCTTGCTCCCGCCGCAAATCGGACATTTTTCGCTCCCGCATATCCGAAAAACCCACGCCCGTTAACTCCGCCAACTTAGTACTCCCCTCGCTCAACCAATCCCCATTTCATTTCACTTTCACATAAACCAACCGGCCTCATAACTTGACAAGAGCCTGTCTCTTCCTCTTTGCGCTTGCCCTTGATAGGATCTGCATGACGCTGGCTCACGGATCTCGCAAGATCCTCAATATCTGACCCACACCTTTGTTCTGGAATACCCGAGGTGCTGGTCGTGGCTGAACTAACAGACAGACAACCCGAGCATCCCCTGCATCTCACGACGTCCGTCTTCGGCACTCTGATCCCGGGTCTTGAGTTGTCAGTATCATCCTGGAGCCAAAAGATATCGACTCTTTGTCTTGATCTCTCGGGTTCGCCAAGGTGAAGCAGTCCGGCGCTTCCGCCGGGCACCTCTGAGACATCCCCGGCTTCTCGGGAAGATACTCAAATCACGAAAGCTGGCCAAACAGCATACCAGAGGGCCGGTGTATCAGCATCAGGCATCTCGGTGGCCTTGGCTGCATCTCCTGAAGCTATCATTCACCGATATATCCTTCAGGGTGTCGCGCGGGAGCCCATGACGCCTCAACCGTCTGGCCCCGAGAGCCTCTCCTCTGCAAGGGTCTCTAAGCTTGCCAGAAGACCTCACCGCAAGTCGAGAAATGGCTGCTTCAACTGTAAAAGGAGGAAAGTCAAGGTTCGTCTCCTTCGGTCTGGCGTCCACCCACAACTTCCGAGCCATCCAGCTACAGTCCGGTGCTGACCAAGCCAGTGCGACGAGGTGAAGCCTGCTTGCGCCAACTGCGTGCGCTTCGGCATTCCCTGCGATTTCGCTCCCTTGCCGCCAACTGGTGAAGACCCATCATCGTCAAGGTCACCCCCCGACTCCAGCGCCGTCCAAGGAGAGTCCTCCACGACGCCGCGCCGTGGTCCGGGCCGGCCGCGAAAAGATTGGGCCGCCCTTACCAGACCACTCCCGCATCAACCGGAGCGAGCGGGGACTTCTCCGCCATCCGCCGCCGCGACTCCGGCATCTTCTTCAACAGCTTCAACGTCAATGGCTTGCCCCTTGAACGTTGCCGATGCTGAATTCCTGTTCCATTTTATTACCCACACCGCTGGGACGCTGCACGATTATGGGGACCCTCAGAAGAGCATTGCGATTTTCTGGGCACGGAACGTTCCTCAGATCGGGCTATCATACCACTTTGTCCTCCATCTTGCGTATTCTCTAGCCGGATACCACATTGGTTATCTAGAACCCAAGGGAACAGAACGCCATGCTCGGAATCGCGCCCTCGCGGCGCAACATGCGGAGCTGGGGTTGACCGAGCTCAACAAGACCTTGGCCAATCTAAACGAGACAAATTGCGGTGCCTTATATGTCGCCTCCGTACTTGTTTGTTATTGTACCTTTGCAGCAGGGCCTACGGGTCCTGAAGACCTCCTCCTCTGCAGCGTGGGAGACGTCGCCGGGCAGCGGTGGCTACCGCTAATACACGGCGTGAGGTTGATTCGGCAATCCATTGAGCCCGCGACATTATTCACGGGGCTCATGTCCCCTCTTGGCGGTGGCGCTGATCCAGAACCAGAGGACCCGAGACCCGAGTATCTCGTCAAGGGGTTCCCTCGCATCCAGTGGGTTGAGCCTCTCGAGAAGCTGCGGGCATGGATTGCATCCCACGAAACACCGGATACCGTCTTGTATCTGAGGGCCCACAAGTCCCTCTGCGACGTTTACGAAGCCAACTATGGAGACGCAGATGGAAGCTTCAACGGTCCAGTGACAAACAAGCTTGTGTTTGGGTGGTTCTACCGCCTGCAGGATCTCTTTGTTGGGTGTCTTCAGCGGAAAGCGCCGCCGGCACTTCTCTTATTGGCGTACTACGTCCCTTTGTTTAACACGATGACACGATGCTGGTTTATGGATGGGTGGGCGGCGCATCTTCTTGATGCAATACGACGATTGCTCAGCCCAGACTTGTTGGGGTGGCTAGAATGGCCTCTCGAAGTGTCCAAGCAAAGGGCATGAAGTCATGTAATCATTAAAGTTTCATACCAGCGTATAAACCAGTTAAACACATACAGCACTAAATATGAGGATCCCACTTCTATTTAAACATCTACCCTGTTCCCATGCAGCGTCTTACATCCTATCACCCTGGCCCAATCTCATACTTTGACATACGGCGGCGGATCAGGTGCCATTTTCGCATCCCTCCCTTCGGTGATATTCTGCTTATCGAGAATATCTTGCTTCTCAGCGATATCCACCTCTCCCAAGACTTCCTCAGTTGTGGGTTGTTTCTGCTTCTGTCGTCCACCACAGCACCAGCAAGCTTCCACGGCTGAAGCTAGCCAGAGGGCCAAGTTGACAGCATCGATTGCGACTGCAGCTTTAATTCTGTTGATCGAAACCTTTTGCTCCATATCCGTGCTGTTGGAAATGTTTTGGGCAAACACTGCGACAGCGACAAGCCAAAGGAGACTGATAACACAGTCCCAGACCACGGCTCCAGGGCGGGGAAGGGCGAGCCACCATTGGGCTATTGAGCTGAAGGCAGATAGAGCTGCGGTAACTTCGGCATAGATCCAGCTGGCGTTGGCATGTGTATTGGTTGCGGACCAGTTGGCAAGGTCGGCGCCGTAGAGTGCTGCGCTGATGACGGCGAAGATGAATTGGAGGCCGCGGAGGGTGACTTGAGCGACTGCTCGGGGATGCCATTGGCGGGCCATGTTCAATACAATGATAAATTATCTTTCTATGAAAGAGTTTATTGAAGTGATGAGATGAAAGAGGAGTCTCGTGTGTTGATGTCGAGCTGAGATGAGACGTCAAAATGGACGACAAGGGGTTCACTGATATATACCCATCTACCCTAAGTCGCTTCATCGCCTCTCCCGATGACGCGCAACCTTTCTATTTTAAACCCCTTCTTTTTCTAGAAGCTAATACCTCCAACCAACAAGAAGATCGTCGTTCCGAAAAACCATCCTGAATACGAAAAATCCCTTGAGGGGTCCCACCCTAGTCCAACAGCCATGTGGGCCGGTTGCATGAGGAATGATTCAGTGTCTTTGATGTTTCGGGCTGATGCCGATCCTTTCTAGAAATATCGTATGAGCAAGTGGCCAGTTGGTCCTTTACTAGAACTCAAAATGCTCCTAGTTTATCCCTAGTGGCGTGAACCTTTTGAAGGACAGGTCCCCACGTCCATCATTCCAGCCCGTGTAAGCTCGACAGAGAGAAGCAAGTTGATGTCATCGCGCATTCACACATGTTTAATCAAGCTCTTCCGACCCATTTTCGACAACCTGCTTGGCCCAGAGAAGCCCCTTCATGGCCTACTTGCCTTTCTCGAATCCCTGACAGACCAAGGCGTAGCAGTATGCCCAGAAAGAGTATCCGCACTTGGGCGCCTTTTCAACCATAGTGATAGAAATGGGAAACCAAATGGTATACACGGGAGATATCCCCCGGTTGACTCTCTTCCATCCATTGAACAAGGGAGGTTCGACTAGCCGATCTACCCAGCTCTGTTGGTGGACGAAACTCCCGTTCCCAGGTACGGCGACCTGGGACTTGATAGAGAGCAGCTTGGGGGAATCTTGGATCTTCACAAACTTGGCTTCGTTACTTCGGACGGTAGAACTTGGGGCCACATATGTTTTGATGGCAATGACAGTTGCACGTTTTGAAACAGCCGCATGCGTTCCGGTAGCTGCTCTGTGAGTGGTCTAGGAACTTGATGAGTCCGATATTGACGATGTACTTGGCCCATTGCTGAAAGGAATCTACAGGGCTTCGGGCAAAACAAGTCTTGGGAGGATAGGGGGTTAAAGGTCTCCCGCCCTGCTAGCATTCCATATTCCATCCATGACTGGAACATTCGGGCCTCGCAGGCTGGATCATGAGCTTCGATGTCGTTATCAAGAAATGTCCGGGGTGAAAACTGAGAGCAAGCCATGATGTCTGGTCTGAACACCCCAAAAGGAGCAGTCGTGTGAATAGCTGCGGTGGGAATACACCGTGGTTGTTTCAGAGGTTGGCCTCAAGATGACAGGTTGAAGTGCTGGGTGAAACACGGAGTCAACAATGGCAAACGTGACGGAAGCCATCACATTTCATCAGCCCCCCTTAGACTTTACAGCAAGTCAACAAGGAAAAGGTTTACATCCCCATGGCTTGAGATAATCTTTGGATGAGCACACGTTGAACAGGCATGAGAGCTTACCTTTGTCGGTGCCAGTTTGCATAAGAATCTTATAGTAACAATTTAAGAGACAGTGAGCTTCTTACGGATTCTATCTAAGAGTCCGTCCTGGTAAAGCCTTCAGGGTGCACCCACAAAGGATTTATGACACGGCCGGCAATTAAACACAACAAAGGTCAACCTTGCGTTACGTTATAAAGGGCCATTTTCTCTTCCGAGGTTAGGTTGTTATTGACATATTGAGCAAGTTTTCGAGGCCTTTCCTAAGCTATAGTGGTCATCCCTGAGCAGGTACCTATACTGACATATCCTACCAAGAAGCCACTTCCTATCAAAGCAGACCAGGGTCAAGCTTGCTAACTGAGTCGAACCCATAACTAAACTCTTAACTGAACTTCATATTCGGCTGATTCATTATTCGCCAGTTCAGGGTTTGCCACGACCCCAGTGGGGCGTGATGGCATCCACACCAAACAGAGAGAACAAAAAGAATACCCCAAATCCACCCAATGCAACTGAACCTTGTGTGCCTTGATCAGCAGTCACATATAGCAGCAGAGGATCAGATCATGCGAAGGAGCGAAGATACATTGTCTCGCCATGCAAAAAGATGAGTTGAGCACATGTGCTCCCCCGGGAAGGCTCGAACTTCCGATCTCCCGATTGTCTGCAAGTAACAGTCGGACGCTTTAGCCAACTAAGCCACAGGGGACTGAGCCGATTCTGTGATCTCATTGGTTGGAATGCGGTCGTGAAGATGTGTCTTATGGTGGTTTGGCGAGCGCGAAGTCTGAGGTTGACGAAGCCCATGCTTCAATTTTCAGCTCTTCCAATTCCAGAGTTATGGTACTGCAAGGATTCGCTACTATAGTTATAGGATAGATTTAGTAAGTATTCAAGGCTGAAATTTACTCATCAACTAGAAGCAAAGTGAACAGCAACGGGACTCTCACAAGTGATCAGATTAGGTCACAATGTCTTGGACAGGGAGCGATACCGCAACGTTAGAAAATAGTTCATTACCCAACCAAGGCAACTAAGCTTCAAAAGATTGAGTGTGGCTATAATCGATGCCATGCTATCTCATGCAGCCAGCGATAGCCTCCCGCATCATGTCTGTTTCTCCTTGTCAAGCTCACCGACCTCGTTTGCCCTCTCAATTTCAGCCCTTGCTCCAGCCCACTTCTTCCGCTTCCCGTCAAAGAGTCTCCACGCTGCTGCGGTCTGCGGCCCGTCCATGAGCATCTTCCACAGAGGCCTTTCCCTCCACCAGAACAACCAACCCTTCCATCCCCATCCGAGGTGCTCCTCCACGCCCATGCCAGCTGTTCGGTCAGCCCATACTAGCCATTCACGGGCAGGTACCGAGGCTGGGATGACCGTCCCTCGTTGCGCGAGTCTGCTGATACGCTGCTCCTGTTGGTCCATCCAGCGATGCATTTCAGGCTGCGGCGGTAACTTGGAGTGTCCGGCCCATACCTGGGCGATACACATGCTCGTCAAGTCAGCCAGACAGAGTGCACTGGTGATGAACCAAGCGCAGCCAAGGAACGCGAGAGAGTCGGGTTGCTTGAGGGAGAAGACGTTCTGGTACAAACGCGGCAAGGGGCGATCTTTGGATCCCCAGGCCTTGAGCCAGGCTATGGACGGCTTGGCAGAGGGGTCTACCTGAGGGTCCAGAATGTCGAAGCCGTACTTGTATCCCGTACAGCAAATGATGGCATCGGCTTCCACCACTTGCCCGTCTGTCAGCTCCAACTCCTTTAGACCTACGACCTTCTTGATCCCAGGAATTGTTTTGATATCACCAGCCCGTAGTCTGTTGATCAAGGTGTCCGAGACTACTGGGTTCGTCACTTTGACGGATGGGGCTGGGTCTAATCTCCACGCTGGGTCGACATCGCCGAAGGCTTTGCTCATAATGGACTTGGCCTTGCGGTTAAAGAGAGTTTCGGAAAGGGATGGACACCATCTCTCGAGGAAACCGACAATAATCGAGAATCGATGAGTGAAGCCTTTGGATCCGGTGACCTTGTCGATGTCGCGGGGAAGCTTGGCAGCATGTAAGAACAGAGCTTGAGGCGTGAACAAGTAGAGGACTTACCACAAGGGCACCATGGTTATGGGAGATGCATATACTCGAGGCATGTCCGATCAATGTGTCGGCAATGTCACTCCCTGTGTTGCCAAGTCCCAGGACAACGACTTTCTTTCCAGTGAATGCTTCAGGCCTGCAAGCTGTTAAACATCGAGGTATTGCAACACTGTAAAGTAGTGAATTTATGCTTACCTCTTGAATGATTTTGAGTGAAGGATCCTTCCCACGAACAAGCTCGATTCCTTGATCTCAGGCATGACAGGGTTCAGATGCGGCCCTGTGGCGATGACGACTTTATTGTAGTACTCTGAGGGCGCAAGTTCAAAGTCCAGTCGCCATCTGTTGGATTCTTCCTCTCTCGCGACGTGCTTGACTACTGTGTTCAGCCGTAGATGAGGTCGCAGGCTGAAATGGTCGGCATAATTCTCGAGGTACTCGTTGACCTGTTTTGCAGAGCAGAAGGGGGGCGTTCCTAGAAGAGTCAGCGCAATGGAGTCTTGTATGTACATGCAGGATAATACATACCCTTTCGAAAGGGAAAGTCCGTATAGCAACCCTGGGCATTGTGAGATCTTTGCTTGAGCTCCGACGAGACAGGCGGCGTTACTAACCCGAGCGATGGAGACGTTTACAATAGTTGCTAGAATCCTTGAGAACCTCCACCACAACTTGCAATTGGGCGGCAGACTTACATTCAAGCACGCTCAAAGTCTCTTCATCCTCCGTAAAGTGCCAAAGCCCTCCAACATAGCCATTGCGGTCGAAGCCAGTGACGTTGAACCCTTCCTCTAGCAGGTTCTTGACAGCGACGATCCCCATGGCCCCTGTGAAGCGATAAGTAAAAAATCAGTGGGGTTTCGACGAGCAGGGCGATCTATACGCACCAAGGCCAATAACTGCAACCCTCTGCTCCTGAGGGCTTGTGGTTGCCATGGCTCAGGCTGGCTTCAAGAGGACGACAACGCTACCGAGAGTGAGATGAGAGACAATTGATAAGAGCGGAAAAGAGGAACAACTCGGAAGGAGAAAATGACATGATATCTAAGTACTTACTACAGGGTGACATTAAAACCACCAGATTCTCCTGGGCCACGCAATTCGGCAATCCTTTCGGATCCAAGGTGAAGACTGGGGGGGCTCTGGCAGGGGTGTTATATCCGTAGCGTGTGCGCCATTCTCCATGTCACCATTTTAGCACTCAGCTCAGCTCAGCTCAGCTTTTATCAGTCTCAGCCAACTCAGAGGCCGGGCCGGGAGGGTGGATAATCTTTTATCATCATATACGGAAATCAGGAGCAGCGCAATGCCTTATCTCTCCTTTTCTAGCTATTTGGCACTTCTCTTTAATTGCAACTCTCACCATGTTCTTCACGACGATTGTTTCTTCGCTTGGCATGCAGAGAAACGTTACAATTGCCAGCTCCGCTCCCGCAAATCCGGGGATCATCTCAATGTGGTTAACAGAGCGAATCCTAGCCATGACCGTAACGAAACAACTGAACTCTCATTTGCGGAGGCGAAAACGGGTTTACTCACTTCATATGGGTTTGTTTGGCTAAAGCAGAACTGTTCCGGGTTAGTGAGTTCTGATCAGGCCAAATAACGATGTAAGTTTGGAAGAACAAAGTTAGAATTCACCAAGTTCACCAAATAACTCAAGAGCTTATGAAAATGATTTTATGCCTTGGATAATTCATAATTCAGACAGAACTGGTGGGTGAGTTGCGGTCAGATTAACTTCAGGCTCTCCACACTCCCTGGCCCAGCCATAATAATCCCTGACAGCAAGCCTACTTGCAATTACAGCTAAAGCATCTCCCCGATGGCGCAATTGGCTAGCGCGTCTGACTGTTAATCAGGAGGTTGATGGTTCGAGCCCATCTCGGGGAGGTTGATTTTTTGCAGTTCTCGCCAACTGATTCCGTTTTGCTTGAGATAGTTGTTGTACTCGCTTTTTATTTTTATTTTGTCGAGATTATAGGGGCGCCGACTGGTCCTTATTTTACACGATGACCCTCCACACCTGCCATCGTCGAGAATAAGGTACCTTGCAAAGCGAGTTGGTTGTCGGGTTCAGTTTGGGAACTGGGACGGATAATAAGATGCCACGACAAAGCCGGGCAATTAATCGAGCTGGCAGCAGATTGAAGGATCTCGGTTTGCTAGAAAGCGTTTTACTGCAAACAAAAAGCGACATTGAAACTTGAATTCTCACTGAGGCACCACCAAGACTGTTCGCCGTCATCTTCTCTTTATCATGGCTGAGCCAATCCTATGGCCGCACGAGTAATAGTTAGGGTCCCTTTCATATATGCGGGACGTTGGTCCTTAACGCTCCTGGGTGTAGACATTCAGGTTTAGCCAACTATTCACCAAGCCAGCCGGATATTGACCCCCCATGGACTTGACCTAAATGTAGGCAATCTGGTCCCGAACATCGCCAAGGCTTGTTTGCTTCTGCCTATCTCATGTTTTGTCATGTAGGTAATGTCATATCTTATGTCTGGCTTGTCAAAAAACTCCTGTCCCTCATGTCATCTCAGCTCTGCGATTGACCACTAACCCTGACGAGTACTGCGACAAATTTTACCCAGCCCCAGGCCACAGCAACGCCCAGGATTATACAATTGGCTGATTTATTTATTCCATGAGTTGAGATGTCGAGATGTGATGAAACCTCGTTTCAGTATAGGTACCTAGGGTACACAACCGAGTGAACGCACACCAACATTAGGCGACATCCATGCCCAAATTAGCCAAGTTAAGGGTCAGCTGTGCCAGACTAGGACAAAAGTCTAGACTTACCAATTGCCTAGTGCTGGCTTGTGCAAGATCTGGTCATGGTGGGCAGCGTCTGAAGGCTTGAGGCAAAACACCAAAAAACACTGACCATCAGCAAAAAGGATCATAGAGCTGAATAGCTCCCCCGGGAAGGCTCGAACTTCCGATCTCCCGATTGTCTGGTAATAACAGTCGGACGCTTTAGCCAACTAAGCCACAGGGGAGGTGATTTAGGCTGATGTTGTTGAGATCCGAGGCCCACTAGTACAGAGCTATGTTCCTGGCGGTGGAGTAGTAACGGAGAAGAGGAGCTCGGCCTATCTTCTTTGCTGTGTTATTACAAAGGCTGGCTATATGTAGTTGTCATGACTTGTGTCAAGGACCATATCTGAATACTGGAAACGGCCTGAAGCAGCTGTATTGTCAGGCTTGGCGGAGGGAGTTGAGTCTTAGACATTTGCAGAGGTTGTGGGATGGCTGTATTCATTGGTCAAGATCAGACGATGGCATTCTCTCCTTGCGGCAGATGGGTTGCAAAGGCTTTTATATCTCAGCCTCTCAAGCCTCACGAGAAGCCTGACAACTGTCTCGGTTTACCGGCACAGCGTTGATTCAGAAGCATCTCCAGCAGAGGCACGCGCCAAGAGCTGCGCGGCAATGGCGTTGACCAAGAGGCACGAGCTAGATGGTCGGAATACCCGTTTCGGTATGGCTCCAGGGCCAGAGATTTAGAACCCCTGGATTGTTGGCAGCGAGTGGAGTTTGAGGTCCAAGTTGACGTCGGGAATAGGAGACTCCAGCATATGAGAGTGGAGAGGTTGCGTGTCTGTGGGAACAAGATGCGTTTGTGGACGATAATATGGAGTAGAGACAGTCGTGAATAGACTATGAAGTACACAGAGAAAAAAAAAACAGAAACACAAAAGGCCCGTTTATTCACTGCATTGTTTGCTGTTTGGCCAACACATTGACCTCTGGCGTTCCTTGGTGTAACACGAGGTGATCGAGTCCTGTGCACGTGTGTTACTTGGAAGTATCGTAGCCGGATTAAATGCTTCCTAATTGTCCGTCCGTACCTGAACTGTAACCTCATTCCTTTCAAATAACCATAACAACGGAATACCACCTCTAAATTTATCCTTTTGCTACGTTAGCGTTTGTGCTGCTGCAAAAACGTTGCTGATCCATCTGCGACCCCCCCTAAACGTCCGGGTCCCAGGCACGGGAAGCCCCTGCTAGAGGATGCTAATGTTAGCGCAGGAATAGGGGGCTGCTTCGGGCAATTCAACCAACCAGCGCCTGCAAAGAGACGTCCCTCTTTTGCCAAGAATCAACTGCCTTCCCTCGTTGGCTCTAGATCTGACTTATCCGTCCTGCAAGACGCGACCACTCTCCCTCTCTGTGTCCTGTCCCTTGCGCCGTTCCTTCATCTTCGCTTTAGCCTCTTTCTGCCATCATTCTTTCGAGGTCTAGCCTCTGTCTTGTTGCATCTTTGCTTGCCTATAGTACAGAGGGGAAGCGTATTAAGGACTTATAGCTACGGCATGCTGCTCCCAGTGTAATACACGAATTTACCGACCAACGAATCCTTTTGCCCTCCAGGAGACATCATCCCGATTCCCATCTCCCACGTCGACACAAGCCTCGAAAAGTCTCGCCTCGGCGAGCCGCGATCCGCCGCAATGCTCCCGCTACGTCGACGTGGTCGTTTCTACACCATAATCTCCATCTTTCTGGTCTTCATCCTCTATCGATTCCTCCAGAACTCATGGGCACGATCGGCCGAATACAATGCGATACAACAGCCTCCGGTGCCGCCTCCAGTCGCCCAGCCACCGCCGGTCCAAGGCTCTAAAGAAGCCTTTGAGCCCGCCGTTGTGCCGCCGGTAGTAGAGATGCCAATCTCAGAGGGCAAGGACTCGGGTTCCATCCCGAGGCCCGCCGTGCCCCAGGGAGACAGCAACCTGCCCGAAAGGATTGAGACTGGCGAGGACAAGGCTGTTCCCGATGCCGAGAAGTCTGCCCAAGAAAACGCCCAGGATCAGGCCAATACCGGCGCCGAAGGAGTCAAGAAGCCGGAGGAACAGACCCCTCCTGAGATACCTCCTGTGCACTTCAAGGACCCCCCCGTT
This sequence comes from Fusarium protoensiforme, assembly GCA_011320165.1. Taxonomy (NCBI): domain Eukaryota; kingdom Fungi; phylum Ascomycota; class Sordariomycetes; order Hypocreales; family Nectriaceae; genus Fusarium; species Fusarium protoensiforme. The sequence goes on from JAANQP010000007.1 coordinate 37,782, forward strand.
CTGGCTGATAACCCAGATCAGCCTCAGGTCCACGTCGATGGCTCCAAGATCCACTGGACCAAGCCCAAGGAGAACTTCCCTCTCCCCGCCGAATCCATCATCCCCATCCCGACTGGAACAGCCCCCGACATGAACAGGATCCAGTTTGACTTCCAGCTCGAGGAGGAAGGAAACAGGAAGGTCCGTCTTGAGCGAAGGAACCGTGTAAAGGCGGAGCTAGTGCGTGCTTGGGCCGGCTATCGCAAGTATGCCTTTATGCATGACGAGCTCTTGCCTCTGTCCATGAAGTTCCGCGAGACCTTTGGCGGCTGGGGTGCAACTCTCGTTGACTCGCTCGATACCCTCTGGATCGCCGGTATGAAGGAAGAGTTTGACGAGGCCGCCAATGCCGTTGCCAAGATTGACTTCACTTACACCGATCGCAACGATATTCCCGTGTTTGAGACCACAATTCGTTACCTAGGAGGGCTCATTGGTGCCTACGATGTCAGTGGTGGTCCGAACGGCAACTACAAGATCTTGCTCGACAAGGCCGTTGAGCTTGCCGAGATTCTCATGGGCGCCTTTGATACACCCAACCGCATGCCTCTTCTCTATTACCGATGGCGTGCCCCTTACTCCTCTCAGCCTCACCGCGCCAGCATCGTCAGCGTCGCAGAGCTTGCATCACTCTCGATGGAGTTCACTCGTCTCGCCCAACTCACAGGCGAGGCCAAGTACTACGATGCCGTTGCCCGCATTACCAACGCCCTCGTCCAGATGCAGGAGGACGGTACCGAGATTCCGGGTCTTTTCCCCGAGAAAATCAATGCCTCGGGATGCAACAAGACGGCGGCTACTCTCAAGCAGACACTCAGTAAGGAGGCGCAGGGACAGGTTGAAGGTGCCGACCTGACCAAGCAACCTCAAGGCTTCATCCCTGGGGATGACAAGCAGCAGGCTGATGCCGTAACCCCCGCACAGCTGCCTCAGGCGGATAGCCGGTGGGAAGATAAGCTGCGTCGCCGTGATGCGCCCCCTGCACTCCCTGTGCTCAGCGAGCCATACAAGGCGGAGGAGCAGGAAGAGTCCAAGCCTATTACCAACCAGCCGCCACCTCTCGCCGCCGACGGGTCTTCGCTGAACTGGGAGTGCGAGCCTCAAGGTCTTGTCCCTGGTTATCATGCGTATGGCCAATTTCACATGGGAGGCGCACAGGACTCGGCTTACGAATATTTCGCCAAGGTAAGTGGCATGTTCAGGCTGTAGCAAACATAAGCTGACTGGAGATAGCAATACCTTCTCCTGAATGGCCTCGAGCCGAAGTACCGCAAGCTCTACGAGGATACCATTGATGCGATCAATGAGTGGCTGCTCTACCGCCCCATGGTCAAGGAGGATGGCTGGGACGTCTTCTTCACCGGAAAGATGACCACTTCCAAGAAGGGCGATAGCGAATGGTCCAAGTCATACGAAATGACACATCTTACATGCTTCATCGGTGGCATGTACGGATTGGGCGGCAAGATTTTTGGACGTGACGGCGACATCGACAAGGCCAAGAAGCTGACTGATGGCTGCGTGTGGGCTTACCAGTCCACTCCTACTGGCCTCATGCCCGAGTACGGTCACCTGGTTGCATGCCCCGCGCTAGAGAAGTGTCCATTCAATGAATCGACATGGTATGAGGACCTTGACCCGTCCTTGGAATGGCGTCAGAACCAACTCACCAAGTGGGAGAAGGGCGAGGAGCAGCAAAAGCTTGTTGAGAAGGCTGCTCCTGAAGTTGCTAAAGAGGTTGCCCCCGAGCCCCTGATCCCAGGCAAGGCTGCACCCAACGCTGCCAAAGCAGCTGACTCTGAGCCCGTGGTCCCCAAGGCCAAGGCAGTTGAGGAGTCGGTTGACCTAAGTATTGGAGCTGAGCCCTTGATTCCCCACCCAAAGGAAGTCAAGAAGGCTACTGATCCCTTGGTTCCCCAGCCTAAGGCGAACGAGGCAGCTGAGAAGCCGGTAGAGCAGCCGCACAGACCGGATGACCTGAGCACTGGTTCTGAGCCCGTAGTCAAGGCCGAGGGTGTTCCAGCTGCTGGAGAGGGACTTTCGAAGCTCGTCAAGAGAGCTGGTATCCCCATGCCTGAATTGGACCGATCAATGGAAGAGGACGACTCGGAGTTTGGATCAGAGCTTCCCGACTCTCTTAAGGCGAAGTTGGGTCTGAACAAGGCCGAGACGGAAAAGACTGAATCAAGCGAGGCCGAATCGGACAAGAAGCCGGCAGCTGCGCAAGAAGGAGCCAGCACCACTGGCGGACAAGCCCCTACCGTGCCGGACAGCTTTGGGAATAGGCACGCCGAGCAAGTAACAGCCCCTAAGAACCAGCCACCAGAGAAGCCCCTGTCCCATGAGGAGTTCGTCAAGGCCAGGCTCGAGAGGGAGAAGCTTCCCCCAGGATACACCGACATTATCAACAAGTCGTATATCCTCCGGTAAGTTACAGCTGGCTTTCAGCATGTTTATTGATCTGTGACTAACGCTGATGTTATAGACCTGAGGCAATCGAGTCTGTTTGGTACATGTACCGTATTACAGGCGACACTACGTGGATGGACAAGGGCTGGAAGATGTTCCAGGCCACGGTCACGGCGACTCGGACCGAGTTTGCCAACAGTGCTATTGACGACGTGCTGAACAACTCAGAGCCCGGCTTGAAGGACGAGATGGAGAGCTTTTGGATTGCCGAGACTCTCAAGTATTACCTCCTCCTCTTCTCTGAGCCCAGTCTCATCAGCCTTGACGAGTGGGTACTCAACACCGAGGCCCATCCTTTCAAGAGGCCATCCTAAGCGCTCGATGCGTGGTTTTGGAAACATGTTGGGAGGAATGAAGGCCATGTTTTTAAAGGTGTTGCCGTTATGATTGCGAGGAAGGGGAGTGCTGACAAGTTGTACTAATTACTGGGAAAGGTACCATATGACCAAGCACCACGGCGTTTAGGAAAATGGATGGAATGTTATGTTATAGTATGGTTAGAAAGGTAACCGAACTGGGTATAGTAATGTCATTTATTCCAAGGCAGCCGGGGAGTGTCGTGTCAGCAACCTGTCTATAATTGACGGGAATGACCTCTCTTGTGTGCTCGCTTCAACTTCAACTGCTCGACATTTGCGTCCCTGCAGCGTTCCACTGGACAGCGATGGGCTGATGATTGCCCGAGAACTTTGTGCCGCCAAACCACAGCTCGAACCTGAGATCTGCTGGGGCTACGATGACGCGGACGTCGAAGCGGCAAATGTAGAACTTGACACCGCGACGGAAGCAGGTCCCTCGCTTCTCCTTGAGGACGAGCTGGTGCTGCTGGATGCCGGCGAGATTACTCTTTACCGAGCAGAGCTTCATTGCACCGGCTGTGTATGTCAGCTACAGACAGGCCCGGAGCTCTTGACTGAGAGTCAACGTACCTTGCCTGAGGCTTCGGGGCAGCCAGTCTGGCTCATTGTTGGAAACGACAATTTCGGCGTCCCAGGCTCTTGTCGTGTCTCCCTCTTTCAACCTGATCTCGAAGCCGTGGACTATGGGAGCATCAGGGCTGACTTTGTCCCCCTGATATAGGTCAACATATCAAGTCCGGGGAGCCGTCGAGCAGACTACACATACCTTCTTGATCAACCACTGGATCTGATTTGTTGCCCACTTCTTGCCCGCTTCGAAAGGATCTACCCGGACGTCCTCGTCAAAGTGCTTGGCCGGCGAGTACACCTCTTGGACTATGACGCCGTAACTTGCGCGGGCAATCCAGTTTGAGAGGACCGACTTGTTGCCCGACTCCATCATCTGCCTCTTGTTCTCAAGGACGCCGCGGGCGACGACAAGTTGCGGCTCTTGTGAGGGGATGACAATGATACTGTGAGCGTTCGGATGTTGGAGGCTTGTTAGATGCTGCTGAAGCATCTCGCGCACGTACGCCGAGCTTCCCAGACCTCCTGAGAGGATCACATACTCCTGTCATGGTGTTAGCTATGGTCGAGAACGAAGCAGATGGTTCTTACCACTTGTTCCCGATGTCCCTTTTCTGCAAGCCAGTCAAGCCGCTCTCTTATCCGCCTGGTGATGGCTTCGATCTGCACGTCGAACAGGGCCTGGATTTCTTGTCTGGTTCGTATTAGCCACCAATTCGCCCCTCACCGTGAGGAGAACTGACATGGAAAATAGCATCCGTCCATTCTCGATTTGGAGACCAGCATGGCTGACGTCGTATCCCACGCCCTCCATGAGGATCCTATATACTTGCTGCATGTACACTCGCTCACCAAACTTGTGCTTGACGCTCTTGAAGCCGGGACTTCGGGCCATCCGCGCCGCAAAGTCGTTGGGTAGCTTGAAGTCTGGGTTTGTAGCTAGGCGCTGGGCTACGAGCCTGGCAAAGGCGCGGTCGATGAGGGATGAGCCTACGCCTACACCGCTGACAGCGGCGACTGGAGACATTTGTGGGAAGTTGGCGTCTGTCGAAGTGACGCGCATGAGGGCTAGGTCTGTCGTCCCGCCGCCTGCGTCTACGGTCAGGAAGATGTTGTTTGTCTTGAGGTCGATGGCGCCGGCCTTGAGAGTCGCAACAGCTGCGGCTTCGGATTCTGTGAGATCTACAAGAGCCGAATGTCGCGGACCCTCGATACCAAAGCCAGCGTCGTGGATGGCGCCCTTGAAGACATTGGTGATGGCCATGCTCGTCCAAGTGGTCGGGACGCTGAACAGAAAGGTCACAGCCATTGACTTCCAACCACCGACGTGCTTGATGCCCATGCGCATCTCAATACTGTCCTTGAGATGGGCGTATACCTTTCGGAGGTAGTCGCTGACGAATAGGCGAGCCTCGTCGACACTGCGAGGCGCGTTGGACAGGCCCTGCTGCTGAGCACCGGCGAGCATGTCCGGATCGAGGAAGATCTTGAAGAAGTCGCGGCGCGTCTTGGCCGGCGAAGCGTCGTCGTCGTCGGCACACATGAAGCCCCAGGACGATATGCTCCCGTCGGCGTTGTATATCAGCGTCGTCGGCACCTTGCGGTCGCCTCGGTCGTCGCTGCCGGGCCAGTCGCTGACGATCTGGACGGGAGCTCCTCGCCTCATCCAGGCGACACCTAGGACGGTGAGCTTGAGTTGACCTCATGAGGGAGACATTGGGGGGTTACCTGTGAAGGTGGTTCCCAGATCGACCGAGATGGCCAAGTCTGGTTGCTCCTCCATCGTTGCTCAACTCTATCTGGTCTGCTTGTCCTGACAAAAAGACAGACAGAGGGAGAAGCAGAAGCTGGCAGCCGAGTTTCGCTCCCACGAGAAACGCAAACGAGGCTGGCGGAGTTTACCACCTCACACACCCCCTCTCATGCAGGCTGGCTTGGCAGTGACCAGCTGCATTATCATGGTGAGACAACCCATGCTCAGCCTGGTGTCGAGACTCGCATTGTATTTGCTTGCCAGTGCTGGTGGCTTGCAAGGGGGCTTTTCAGCTCCAGGAGGAGACGGGGCAGAATTTGGATCTCATGTGAGGACTTGTTGTTGCCCGTTAATATGAGTTTCCTCATCTTCTCTACGGCTCTCACTCCTCTTCTTCCTGTTCATCCTGTTTTCTTCAAATTGAGCTCTCCCGAAACATCGTCCAGAGCCACATCCACTCACCCATTTCGCCGAGACTCGAGTCTTTACCCTTGTGCTTTCAACTTCGCCATTCGCTTCTCGTCCCCAGAATGTCAGGCACGGTAAATCCGACCAGTGGCCTAGTCCTCGTCACAGGGACTGTATCCCCTGGTGTGCCTGTGGCTGTCCCCGTTTCTAATTCTGATGGAATACTCGTACCGCAAACGACGGTACCGCTAGAGGCCACGAACATAGCTCATTATCGCCCGGGCCCGCCAGAGGACCCCCAAGAGAAAGCGAGTGGAAGCAGTGAGGTGAAAGGAGCAACTGAAACGGCAGCCTCGGGAATACAAGGCGCAGGTTCATCAACGGAGCCAGCTCAAGCGGGACCGACTCAAACGGGAACAGAGCCGCCAGGGTTCCCGAAGGAAGAAGAGACACAAGAGACGTCACCAGCTTTTCCATCTGGAGAAGTGTCAACGTCGATGCCAGCACCAACACAAACAGGCGGAGTTGATCAAGACGTGAAGTACAGAGGACTCACAGACGGGGCAGTTGCTGGTATTGCCATTGCCTGCATCGTCATCGGCCTCGCTCTTGGAGCTGTCGCAGCGCTCCTCCTCCTCCGCCGACGAAGACGGCCCCAGACAAACTTCAACCAAGTCAGCAACGGAGGAATTGAGCTAAAGAACGACGTGATGGTGGCAGTTACGCCCTCCAAGAACGACGTCGATCTCAACCAGTTCCTCCTAGACGCGATTCCCGACAAGCAGATCGAGGGAGAACTACACGCTCTGTCAGAGCTCCTTTACCAGCACGTCGAGAGCCACTATCACCGCTCTCCAGTTCACCTCGACGCACAAACACTGGCCCAAAGCCTCGTCCACATCGGTTACTCCCCAACTGCCTCAGGTCTCGACGCAATGACCGTTGTTGCGCTTTGTCTGGAGCCTAGCAGTCGCCCGGTTGGTTTGCGCCACGTCTTGTCACATGTCATCTTCAGCAGCCTCGACTTCAGCTCGGGAAGTAACATGGCGATGCTCCCACCAGTCGTAAGAGAATTCCTCAGCACTATCCCCTCAGCCGAGAGCAACGGCGCAGCCCCAGGTAAGAAGAGCCCTCCCTCTTGTGTGATCTGCAGTAAGTGGCTGACGCATTATCTTCCTTCAGCAACCTCCCTCGCGCTGTCTAAATGGCGCAGCCTGTCAACCTTGCTCCTTCATCCAACCCCAGCAGACCGGACGCCTCTCCCCGTGCCGGCGGCGGAGGCTTCGCAGCAGGCTGGCGGTCTGGCCAATGAGCTCAACACATTTCTGCGTTTCTTTGCGCCCCAGGACGCCGCGGGGAGCCAGGAGCAGACAAGTCACCTGCAGGCTGTTATTTTAGAATGCACCAAGCTCGGCTACATGTTGCTGTCTCAGCCCAGCGACTGGAGGTTTGTCTTTAGTGACAAGCAGAGCCGCAGGGTTGTGGTGTGTCCCGGGCTGGAGAAGTTGAGTCACAGTGACGGAACCAGGTACAGGTCTCCAAGGGAGGTTGCTGCAGTCGTTACCATGCCGGTATGAGAAGGATGATCCTTGACTTGTCTCTGAGATTGTTGTTGTTGGGCTTTGGTTGTATCTAACTAACTAATACTGTCTTTCCTAATCTGGGAATTGTGATTTGGTGATAACTTCAACGTTAACCAATGAGTTGAACAGTCACAGCCTGTTATACCCTGCGCACTGTATAAAAGAGCCTAGTCATGTAACACAGGCGCCCAAAATGCACCCCATGAGTTATCCCGTGTTGTCTCGACTGATGTTGTCTTGGCCTTTTCAGCCCTGGGCGCCATCCCATGTATGCATACCTACCTAACGCCCGCCACCAACGTCTGTTCCCATGTACTCACTCTGCCTAGGGTGATTCAGCTGCAGGAATACTACGTTAGCCACCAGAGCTATCCTAGAGCTGACTGCCGAATCACCAATGTCGGGTGACTCTCCCGACCCCCCGAGCCTGATTTCTGACTTCTGGGATATATACATGCACATGTATCAGTTATGCACTCAGCCACCGCCTTGTTCCTTCTCTTGTATTGGATGGTAAAAGTGCAAGTCTCACCTTTTTCACGTACTAGCCCATTCCCCCCTCCACTCTGTTGTCGTCTTTACAGTTCTTACTCGGCGGAAACGGGGGGAAATCGTAGACTAGATGCTTGCGTCCGTCAAGCATAAACACTCAAATCAGATGTTACTTGAATCTTTGAAAGTGACAATACTTTTCATCTCCATTACTTGTCTCAAATTAAATCGGACAGCTAGATCACACAAACCTAGCAAGGGGTTCTTCCCCCCCTGGCTTGAAACCTAACAATGCCAAACCCCTTCCACGCAACATACAACTTTGTCGCCTGGACCCTCGACCAAGGCCAGGCCCCCAGCGACGTCCGCAGAAGCCTCGAGCTCGTGCGGACCTGCGACAAGGACCTCCAGCACCTCATCGAGCTGCGGAACGAGTGCCTCCCCCGCCTGGAGCGTCGCCCCCTCGTCCTCGCGCGCGTCCACTCCATCATCGAGGCCGCCCAGGCGGGACTGGAGGAGGCATGCGCCATCGTCGAGAGGTGCAGGCCGGAGGCTCACAGCGGGAAGACGCCGCTGGCGAGCCGCGTCGCCTGGCTGCTCGTCGACTCGGCCGAGTTTAGGAACCTGGAGCCCATCGTCAGTCGGCATCATGACGCCGTGCTTGCGGAGCTCAACTTTCTGAGGAACATCGCCATGCTTGCGCCGGTGCCTGAAGCCTCGAAGGAGCGGTGTGTCGTGCAGAAGGAAGCCCCCGTGTTTGACAATATTGCTCTCCTGGGGGATATACTAGGGGATTTATCAGTTGGTGAGTTTGAGGACGAAAACACCACGCATGAATGGCTCAGTCTAACTCGCGATAGAAGGAAAGCCTCTACCTCCGATTCCACAAAGTCTAACCCCAGCACCAGTCTCGCCGCCTCCCGTGACCCTCAACCACTACCAAGGGTATCACCAGACTGAACCGCCGAGTTCACTCATGCCCTCGACACGCAGGATCGGCCTCTCCCCCGACTCTTCGGCGCCAGAGATCCTCCCCATGAGCATGAGCTACTCGGCTCCGCAACAGGCCTCGGGGAACACGGGGTACATCTCCGAGGACATGACCGGACTGGCGAACCTCCTCAGCGACACCTTGGTCTCTCCGGGGAGGATCACACCGGTGCAGACTGGGTCGAACCATCATCGCCCTTCGTTCTACAACACCAACGATGGCATATCCGACATGGGCCTTGATCGCAGCCAACGAGGGAGCATCGGCTACACACCTTCAGTTTCCTCCTTTGCCTCCCAGAGCCCGCCGCCTCCCCTGAACAACAGAGCATCAGCGTCTACGCTCCCCGTCTACACCTATGGCGTCACGCAGCATCAAAACACATCTTCAACAACCCTCCCGGCACGCTTCGCATGGGCCAACTCTTCCTCAGCGACCATATCATCCCTCCCTCAGACATTCACAAGATCCAACATGTCCATGGACGGCACCGGTTGGAGACAGCCCCCTATCGCCGAGCTGGACAGCTCGCCGTATCAGATGGTACCTGTCGTCAGGCCCGGGAGCGGCGCAGGGTACCCAGGGAGCGACGGCAAGAATCCAGTTGTCCAGTTTGTGAAGCAGCTGAATACAATACCCGTGGAGCTCTCGGCGGCTACAGACCCGCTCGTCAAGACATCTCTGCCGAGACAATCTACACCATCTGAGAGTAGGCATGGTCGAACGGTCAGCCAGCCGGGGGGACAACTCAGAGGGTTCGAACAAGACTCGACGAGTGTTGGTCAACCTATTCGAGGGAATAATTCCTTTTCGATAGAACGACCCTGATGTTGGTGAGGTGAAAGAGGGAGGCGTTCAGGACAGGCAGTCAATCTGTAGTGATTTAACTCATGGTGGTATTTAGCAAGAGCTGTTGAACCCTGAGGATGTATCACGAATGAAATGCTACATGGATCAGCTTGGGAATAATAGCCTGTGTTAGTATTAAGAGGTTACTGGGTGGTTTACATGATTTTAAATTATGTCACGGCGAAATAATGACAATATGATGGTCCTTTGAGAAGTTGAATTTATTAGTCCTCTGAGAAGTTAAATATATTGATGAACCCCTTGATAATTCAGAACTAACCATCCATCTAAGAAATTGACCTTTCAGCATCTTCACTTCTCACTATTAATCCTCCCATACAACATCACCATCGCTGGAAGCCATGTCTAGACACACCTCACACTTGGAACTCAATCCGTATTCAAGGAACGAATGTATCATCAAATCAGACCCAAATCTCAATTTCGCACGCGCGTCAAACACTGTCTTGATAATACATGCTTATGAACGTTTCCCATCCTCCTGGCGCGTCGAGATACATGTCTCTTGTTGATTCGTGTCGCATCCATTCCTTGTCGTGGTCCCCGATAGTTAAAAAAATTCCTCATGGCGCGTTCATCTCCATCGTCTCTTGTCTCCAAGATACATCCTTCCTTCTTCTCTGTATGGTGCGGTCTATATGCGAACAAAATATCCATGTCTCGTTCGCTTCGTCTGCTCCGACAGGTACAAAACGACAAGTCTCGGCCATAGGACCCTTGTTTTCAAAGGCCATCCTTCGATTAATCCGAGAGCGAGTCCCTGCCAACTGAGCAAAGCGTCATGGTGCGGTGCCGTGTATATACCGCCCAAGCCGAGGTTGAAAGACCAATATTACCACCGATCGCTTATCATTTTCGAAACATCATTTCCTGAAACGCCGATGCCGATGCCGTTTACCCGTCTTTGATCTTACCGTGGGTAGTCGTGCCAGATGATGTACTGTCGACCTATGTACATTCCTTCGTTCCTCTTTCGATCGATCACTCAATCCTCAATCGTTCGCGTTGATTCCACACTATGCGATGTATCCTATACCATCGAACTCAGGACGCTGATGCTGAGGATCATGATGAGTAGACCGATTGTCACCACGATGAGGAGTGCGAATGAGAACCAACCCAGTACCATGGCACTGGTTCCAACGCCACTCTTCACCGCGCCGTTACCAAAGTCTTGTGCGATGACTGATGCGGCGACGGATGCTGTGTGCTGCCATAGCACAGAGACGAGGATGAAGATGGCCGAGATAAAGATCAAAGCGAGCGCGATCTGCGAGACAGGCCGAGACGGGAAAGGCTTGACTTCGCGGTCAGAGCCCTCAGAGTCGACCTCCTCGTGCCAGCCGGGGAAAGTGGCGAGAAGCAGGAGGCAGACAAAGGCGAAAATGATGGCAATAATACTGAGAACCAGTTAGTTGACGACTTCTAAACAATATCGTATCAGAAACTCACATCAGGTAGGGAAAGACAATCATGTCCTTGAACTGAGCGGCCAGCCAGATAAGGTTGAGAGGGTCTTGGTCGACATCGACCTCCTTCGCAAGAGCAGTCGCATTGTTGCTGCACAGCCATGAACCGCCATCGGGGTTGATGCAGATACCAAAGTAGCCAACTCGCGCTTGGAGTCGAGCGTCACCGGCGATGTTCTCGATAGCTGTGTGCACGTTGTAGTCGACCTGCGCTGTGTCGGGCTTTGCGGTGTAGGATTTGTAGTAGATGGATAGTAGGAAGATGTCAGGGATGAGCGGAGACGATGATGAACAGCCGGCGAGTAGTAGTGCTATTCACGGTTAGTCTTGTCTTGTCTTGGATTCTGACGCTGGTGGGACTCACATAGTAGGATAATGGCGATGGCGATCAGAATCATCAACACATGATGGTAGCCGAGAAATGGCAGTGCACCTAGAGACGTTCAGTTAGCCATGTGCTTGCGAGACACGGACATTCCAGCTGAGCTGGTGCCTGTCTGGGGATTGAAAATCACTCACTATACCAGCCAACTCGCACCTTGGGCGGCGCCGAGGACGAGCTGGTGCTCGTCTCGCTGGAGCCCATTTTTTGTGATGATGTACCGTTCCTCCCTCAAGATGTTGTGTCTTGCGAATCAAAACGGAGATAACTCTTCGCCCCCGATCAGGGAACGATGCTCGAGTCGCGCAAGAGGCCGCCTGTCAGCGCGAGGATCTGAGGTCCCTGCGGTTTCCTTGCTCTTTCTGCCAGGACAGTCTGCCGCTGGTCCTCTATTCCGTCAACTTCCTCCACTGGGTCAGCACCGGCGAAGTTCGATCTGTCTCGGGAGAGCAGGCGAGATGCTGTCAAAGGTGTTGAGGGTGGAATGCGGGAGCGACGGGTCGATGTCTTTCGAAGTTGTCGACGCTGGAATGCGCGAGCGGGCTGAGACGACGGTGGAAGAAACAACGAGCGAAAAGTCGGGCCCTAGAAGTGAGACGTTCGTTGGGGGAGAAATAAGTTTTTGTTAAAAGAGAGTTGCCTTTCGGTGGGCAACACAAATAAGAGCCTTGAGATCAGTTCACACTTTCTGCAAACGAGGGTCAATACTTGGGAAGTTTCTTTGCAAGATTAATCCTCTCCAAAGGTGTTTTCCCTTTGGGAGAAAAAAGGGAGAGAAAGGAGAGTCAGGTCAGTTAGTTCCAGTCCTAGTCAGTATGGTATGGTACCGAGGAATTGGGCGAATATGCGATGGCTGGGAGAGAGACAGGACGTGAGGTTGGGTATGCAGTAGGTTTTGACCAACCTCTTGACTTTTTGGGGAAGCCGACGAGTCAGATGGGGAGCTCTTTCCCGCCACGTATTTACGGGCCATCGTTGGCAGGGTGACGTGACGTCGCGACGAGGTGGGGCCACTTCCAGGTCCGTGCGGACACCCACGGGCACCGGGCAACCCGCACACCGGCGCCGCAGAGGCCGGGGTCATTCTGCTTCAGGCAAGGCTTCACGTTTTTTTAGTCCCCGAGACCCTGGAGCTTCCGGAGCCAGAAGCTGGACCTGCAGAAGCCTGCTGAGCTGCCCCCCTCTCTTCAATCAATGGCGTTCGTCCCTGCCTGGGGGGGCTTCGCTTCGTCCCTGGATGGAGGCTTGATCCCTGGACCCCTTACCATCTCTGATCTTACGTAGTCGCTTCGACTCGTCTACCGCCTTGTCTGCTTCTTGGTATTGGCCCCCCCGTAGGCCCCCCCGTAACATAGGTCCTGGCCATGCCCAGCTTCCTTCCTATGTAGGCCAAGGATTACGGCCAGCGGCAGCGGGTCTTGATCTCTCAAAGCGGTTGTCATGACGATTTGGCGCCGTTTCGGGCCCGGCTGGCGAGCTCTGCCTCACCCCGTGTAATTACTGCAGCTTGCAGACTCGAGCTCTCTGGATACGGGGACGGGGAGAGAGGGGGGGGAGGGCCTCATGCACCGACGTGCGTGCTGAGCAGTGATTCGCTGTCTGTTTCCTCTTGGGCCTCCCTGCGCCTGTATATCTGTATATCTACCTCGGCACTCCGTATCCCTTGCCAATCTGCGTACCTGATTCATTTGCCCCGTTTGCTCCAGTAAGCGAAGCTTGAAAAATCTCCGCAGTAGTACTCCGTAGTCCAGCTTGGCTGCTGCCTCCCGAAGCCGCGAAGCCGTTGACGAGATGACGAGTCTTTCATGGCGGCTCCTTTTCCAGACCGCCTTCTGATATTGGAGATCTATTCGCGGCGAGCTTGTGATACAGAAAATAGACAAGATCGGCGGGATGTGCGACTCTTTTTTCTCCGGTTCAACCGGTACGAGATCGAGTCCTGAGATGCAAGTCATCATGACAGCTCTCATGGCACAAAGCCCCAACCCAGCCACCGAGTAAAAAGTCTATTAGCCACGTCCCGATCTCGCAATCTACTTGCTTCCACGTCATTACCCGATTTCGACGAGTGAAACTAGCTGATTTCCACATCGATCGCCTTCGCATCGAATCAATTGCCCATCCCTTCCTTTTAAAATTGAAACAGTTCATGCTGGTTGCTTGACAGCTCCCTCAAGAAGCCAGATGCTGACATGCGCTTATCCGCCACATGTAGTTATCGGGTACCGCGGGGCTAGCTCTCCCCACGTCATCCTCTGTAGTAGCAACGTTGCGCGATGAATGGGCTTCATGAACACGACACATGCGTGATCAAAATGGCCACCGCAGCTGCAAATAACCAGGGAACGTCGCTCGACATACGAGTCGAGGACTTCCTGGACGACAAGCTTCAGTCGACCACGGACCTGGAAAACCTCGACACGCTCCTGGCCAACGTGGAGCTCCAACGCAACCAGTTGCAATCCCAGCTGGACACCGCCGTTAAGGAGCTTGAGGAAACTCGACGCACAGCCGATGACCGCCAGAGCTCACTCCTCGCCCGCATAGAAGAGTTTCAGCAGCTTCAGGACAGCATCGATGTCCGTGTCAAGATCACCGCTGCCTCGGATGCTCCGAATCAGGCTATTGGCCGGCTTCAGGCGCCCATGAAGAAGCTCCAGATGGTTGAGCTGGCACAGAAATATCTCTACCTCCTCCAAGATGTCGAAAAGTCCCGCTCCGAAGCACGGTCTCATCTGCCTCAAAGTCCCAAGGCTGCATTGGAGCCATACGTCAACCTGAAGCAGCTCGCGACCAAGCTGCGAGGCCTGCCTGGTCAGGAGGGATTGCACCTCGTCGACTATGTCGAGAAGGTAACCGACTCTCTCTGGAACGAGATGAAGAGTACCATGTCGGCAGAGCTCGAGGCAATCCTGAAACAGAGGAAATGGCCCAAGGTTGATCCCCAGTCCGAGATGGACGACGAGTGGATCAACTGCTTCGAGAAGCTCCTGGATCTTCAACTTCCCGAGATTGAGTATAGCAAGGGTCTTGTGTCGCTATTGCCATTCGATACCATGACATCCATCTTTATCTCCGAGTTTCGTTTCCACTTTCTCAGCGACAAGGCGACGAGCAGCCCTCAAGCGTTCGGCGCGCATTGTCTACCTTGGTTCCTCGCCCTCATTGAGAAATGGGAAGACTTTTTCCGGGATAATCTTGGATATCTCCTCACGGCCAAGTTTCAGAATACTTCAGTGGCCACCAACCTGGCCTACGTCGATCCTGTTTCTGCACTCATTACATCGGTATTGCCCGTGTTGAAGGAAAAGACGTCTGCTGTGGCAGCCGAGGCTGTCAAAAGCCCGGCCTTTTTGAGCAGTTTTATATCCCAACTGATGAACTTTGACGACAGCGTTCGATCCAAGTTCAACTATGACGGTGGCGATGCTGAAAACGGTTGGCCCGGTCTGTCGGCGCACATCTTGGATGAACACTTTGACACCTGGTTCAATGCCGAGAAGGACTTTGCTCTGGAACGATTCCACACCATCATGGAATCACAAGATGCTCGAAATATTGACTACGACTATGCCGTCCAAGGGAAGATGAAGCCAACGTACGCTTCTGTGCAAGTCACGGACCTTTTGCGATCTGTGACCAGCCAGTACGAGAGGGTGCGCAGCTTCAAGCACAAGATCCGCTTCTTGATTGGCATACAGCTTGAAATTCTAGATGGCTACCATAGCCGTCTCAGGGACGCTCTTCAGGCATACCAGACCATGTCCTCGACGCTCGGCCGAACCCTGGGCGGGAACAAGGAAGATCTGGCAGTTCTTGAAGGAACGGGTAGTTTCGAGGTGCTCTGCAAGGTGATTGGTAGTGCTGATCACATTGTCAACACATTAAAAGACTGGAGCAATGAAGAGGTATGCAATACTACTACTCTTACTACTTGATGGTTCTAACAAATCCAGTTCTTCGTCTCATTATGGGATGAACTGCAGACTCGCGCAGCTCAACGGAAGAGTAACATCACAAGTACTATGAGTTATGAAGACGTCAAGGGCCGCACCTCTACGGCCGTGGGACAGAATCATGAGGACGGTGCCCTGTTCGATGAGACAGTCGCAGCGTATAGCATGCGCCGCAAGGCTGCCGAAGAACTTCTCGTCGGCGCTCTGGCCGAGTCCCACGGGAAAGCGTTCCGGGCCTACACGACTCGTGTTCAATGGACGACAGTCGGCGAGGCGGCTATTCTTGGTATGTTTCCCTTCATCTCGCTTTGAACGAACCTTGTCTAACGCGGCATAGACGAGATGGCTATCACTCAAGAGCTCGACGAACCACTTCGTATCCTCCAACGCAACTTGGACTTCCTGGCTAAGCCGCTCTCCGCTGCTGCCTTCCGCCGCGTTTGGCGTGACGCTCTCAACAAGATGCAAGATCACCTGTGGCAGAGTGTCCTTCTTCGACAGAATTTCACAACCTACGGAGCAACTCAGTTCCGTCGCGATGGTGATGCCCTGGTTGCCGTTGTTGAGAGGTACATCCCCGGTGGTTCATCTACGCTCGACAGCTTGACCGAGGGGATGCGACTTCTGAGTCTCCCCGTCGAAGCCAGCGAAGGAGGCGGTCTCACGCTCAAGGAAGCTAGCGATCGCGTCTTCACAGATAGTGACGAGGCTCGCAGGGTGCTTGAGGAACTTGGACTCAACGAGTTGACACCGCACAACGCCAGAAACATCCTGCAGCGGCGTGTCGAAAACAACGAGAATGTGGGGTGGTGATGAGGATAGATTAATTGGGTATAACAGACAACACGGATTCTTCAATAGATTCTCGAAGGGTCATCATGCTAGACTTGTCATTATATCTTTATATCCCAGATATGGAAAGTCAATCTACCCGCTCCATATAACGTTGAAATAAAAGCAAATGCTTGAACCCGTTTGCATAGGTCATCATCTACCGTTCCGTATCGCCAACTGGTCATGTTGAAAACCCTCTATGATATCTCTCACCAGCGCTCGTCAATGTTTGATCTAATCATCGTTTCCCGTCCCATTTTGTCGCATTAAAAAAGTCACCAAGCAGAATCCTACTCCCTTTTTCTTACACACATCTCCCTTTTTTAGTTGAGAGCCCGCATGGTCATCTCGACGACAGCAAAGGTACCGGCGCTCACAGGCATGGCCCTCAGCAGGGTAGGGCCAATACCCTTCCAGAAGCCACGAGCACCCTCGGCGCGCCACGTCTTGGAGACGCAGTCGCGCATGGTGGCGTAGCGCTGGTTGGGGCCGAAACCGTCGGTCTGCATCTTGCTCTTGATCACGTCGAAGGGGTAGCTCGCGAGCCAGAGCACCTCGCCGGCGAGGCCACCGTAAAAGGCGATCTTGTAGGCGGGGACGTCCTTGCGCTCGATCTTGTTGCGGGCGGCGTCCGAGTTCATCATGTACTCGAAGGCGGTGAACCAGGCGCCGTAGGCAAAGGCCTCTCGCCAGATGGTGACGGCCTGGCCGCGGTAGATGCCGCGCAGGATACCGTCGTGGGCGCCGACCTTACGGATGCAGTCGCCGGGGCCGTCGTACAGGCGAGCGGCTCCGTGGGGCTGGCTCTGGAGACGAATACGGATGTGCTCGATAGGGCCCGACAGGACCGAGTTTGAAACGCCGGCGAAGGCACCCGCGGCGCCGTACTGGGTGTAGGAGAGGTCGGCGCCGCCGTTGCGAGCCTGGAACCAGCGCTTGGCGCCGTTGAAGGCTCCGAACTGGACCGACACGCAGGCGCCGATACCGATGAGCGGGGTCAGCGTGCCCTTGTAGAACGCGAGGGCGCCCTCATTGCGGTAGATGGAGGTGGCGGCGTTGAGGGCGGACGAGTACTGGGTCGTAGTCTGGAGTCGGACCTTGACAATGTCAAAGGGCTGGCCTGTTTACCGCATCCGTTAGTGATTGAACTTGACAATGCATCTCGGATCGCATCTCTCTCGCTCGAGCCAGCTCCTGGCCCCTGTGGTGCGCGGTTCGCATCATGTTCGCAGGCCGCATTGACAAGAAACTCACCGATCAAGACCTGCGCAACTCCTCCCACGGCGCCAGAGAACAGATCCTTGGCCGTCTGAATGCCGCTGCTCTGCTTGGCCACCTCCAACTCGAGGGCGTCCATCTTTGCGGTCGCACACGGAGAAGAAGAAGAAAAAAAGACACAACTCCGGCCTCAAATGCCGACCTCTTTGCGCAGCGTAAGCAATTGGCAATCGCAACAAGTGAAACCGAACTGCAGAGACGTGAGAAAAATGACAGTAAGCTTGCAAGGACCCTGAAGAGATTGCGAAAAAGGAGGAGAGAAAAAAGATAGCGAGCAGAAGGCGCTGATAGCGACGGGACACACAATCTGGGGTTGTTGCGGAGGGCGCTCGGCAAATGACGTGCTAGGATTACAAAGCCCCGTTACCGGCGCCCGGACTATCGGTCCCCGAGTCGTTGCAGGTTCTCGGCGACCAGATACCGTGGTACAAGCAGATCTCGGAGGAGGACCGTGGTCGACCTCAGGCCTAGAACCCTTTACACTCTATCGGAGTCTGCTCCGGGATGCATCCAGTTCATTGGCGCCCCCCGCGTTCGAGGTACCTCCCTATCTTTTCTTCTTCTAGATGGAGATGGCGGGGAAGGAGGGCTGGAAGTCGGCACTGGCGAATTAGGAAGGTGGCCCCGAAATCGGGCTTTGATACCGGATCTCGGGGCCTTATCTTGACAGAGCCGCATGCAGCCGGGACGGCTCCGTTGCAAGCCGTGTACTGAGAATCTTCGATATCGTCGAGGTTGATCCTCCATGAAACCCAATATATTGCTGGTCTAGATTCGTAGAATAAGCAGCATTCGCTTCTATGCTCATCACAACTCCCCCATCTCTTTTAGTAACGTCTCACGCCCTGCTTCTCGTCTCTCGCGTCATTCTGCGCCTGCGCATGCTGCTCAATCGCCTCCATCAGCTTGCCCACCACCTCGGGCTGGTTGCTGAATGCCGTCTGGAGGATATTCTCCAGCTCGGCCTCCACCTTGGCGATCGGCTTGACTCCGGGTTTCCGGTTCTGTGAGTCGCTCATCAAAGCGCCCCAGCGCTGTGTGAAGGCGTAGATCGAATGTCGCAACAGCTCATCCAGCTGCTCATTCATGTCCTCAGCTGTCAACGTCTTGGCAGTCACTGAGGGCGTGCCCCGTGACCATAAGCCACCACCAATAATGTTTGAAATGAATCCAACCCAGTTCTGAGGGCTGAGTGTATCCCAGATATGGGTGAAGTGCTGCATCGAGGACGCATGGTTCCTGATGTCGCCAATCTCTAGAGAAACAAGCTCATTCTTTATAATGAGCAAGTTCTTGACCATGAAAAGGTCGGGATCGGTCCCCGTCTTTAAGGACTTTATCCTGGTCTCTGCACGTTGTAGTACCTGGATCATCTCTCGTACAATCTTGAAGACAACCGAGCTGTTCTTAGCCTAACCCACTGTTAGTATAGTTTAAGAAGTATAGATGAAAAACATACTGCTCTTTCCTTGGGCATACAATGCTCATACATGCCAAGAAGCTTAATGGCCTGCTTCACCAAGGGGTGGGCGTTTGAGGACGCCACACCACCCACTACAGGGCCAATCTTCAGCGAGGCATCTTGAACTGGTGCCCTTGTGATCGATTTTGTAACCTCCGCCTCAAAAGCATTGTCTGTTAATGTCCAGAGATGATGCGCCAGCAGTTGCGAAGTGTACTGTTTGCATTTGATGAAGTAGGGGGATTCAATATCATCCAAATCGGCTCCAAAGTACTCATTAGCAAGTAACCCAACCACATTGCAGGTGGTCTCCAGCGGTGCCGTCTGCAGCACCGGTTGAAGATTCGTCACCAAGGGCGTCAAATTGCCGGGATGCATGATGGACGTGTTGATGGTCTTGATAGACTGGAAAACCGAGTCTGTTGCCTGGTTCCACATGGGTTCCACATCAAAGAGCTTTATAAACAAACTCTCCTCGTTGTACATGCGCTCAAAGCATTGCTTGATGAAGTTGCGTGATGCCGTCTCGGCTGAGAGGTCCTTGACCTCTTTGTGAAACTCTCCAATATCAGACTGCGCCATTGCTTTGAGCTCGCGATCTCTAGTCACCAGATGCGTGTAGAATATGTTGTTAGCGGTATTCGCGTACGTCTCAAAGTGGGTGCAAGACTCGTTCCGCTGGCCGTAGAAATCGTATGCGCGGCGCACAATTTGTCGCACATTGGGAATCAAGCCGAAAGAGTCGAGCATCATCTCCTGGAAACGACCGTAGGCGAGAGCATGGCGAGCGGACTCGGATTTTGTACCGGTAATTTGGCGGCCAATCTCAGACGAGACCCTTTCCAATGTGTTCTTGTAGCCGTGTTCAAGCAGGTGCAGAGCCTTTGTGAGAAGCGCAGTGTATCGGGCGAGGTAGGTATCGCGGTCGCGGTATGTCTCCTGAAGGTGTGTCAGTCCCGGCGATTCAACTTGGATATAGAGCCCTTACATGTTTCTCCATGAAGACAATGCACGCATCAATGTTCTCAACCATCTCACCAAACGAGCCATCATCCACCAGCCGACTGGCGCCGGGTGCATTGAGGCGCCTTGTCGCATCGTCGAGGTAGGCATAGTAATGCAGATCGGTCCCGACTTCGTCAGCCAAGTCCTCCAACCTTCGTTGTTCTTTCAGGAGATCTTCGCATTGTGCTTGGAACGTTGATGTCTGAGCCTCAACGGATCCAAACGAGTTCGAGAGGGAGGTCAGCAGCTTGAGTGTCGCGTTGGCATCTTCTATAAGTCCGTCCAAGTGGCGCTCTGTCAAGGTGAGCTGATCGCGATACAACCTAGACGCAGTCAGAACAGTCTGGGTCAAGGTGTGGCCGTCGCGCAATGTCCATACAGGTATTCTTGTTGGCTGGCGTCGAGTAATTGTTCATCGTACGACTCGAGACCTTTTGGCTCATGCAATTCTGCCTCGACACTAGAGTCGGGGAGCAGCAAGGCTTCCCATGCTCGATTGTTCTTATCCGTCTTCCTGTGTCGTGGCCTTCCGTCCTTGGACAGTTGTTCTTGCGCCACTCGATATAAGTCCGAGTACGAGCTCGCTCGGCGGATGACAGTAGGTTCTGGGGGCGTATTGGTGTTCTCGATCTCTTCGTAAACGTTGGGCATTGGCGCTACGACCTCGGATATCTGTCCAGGTTCCTGTGGCCATCTTGTGAGCTTCACCAACATGGTGGGGTGCGAATCCAATACGAGGGAGACCTACATTGGGCTGTTGTAGCAGCGACTCCTTTCGACGATGTCCATGATTCTGACTGTGGCTACTCGAATGACCCCTACCGCCCAGGTCGGGCATAATACTGTACCACGAATCCTCGTACATGGCGTCGATGAAGCTCCCTTGAGCTCAAACGTCGAGATTCGCTGGGGTCTTCTAGAAGCCACGCAGCAGGCGTTGGAGTTCAAGTCGGAGGCGTGAGCTCCGAGGCACCGATGGCATGGCGGGACGGCGTGGGGATGTCCGTGCGCCCCGCTAGTGCCTACGGTGGCGCGTGCTTGAATCTGTGGCTGAAGCCCTTTGTGGCTTTCACGACCTCAACCTGCCACAGTCCACAGAATTTTGCTGACCTCCAGCCATTGCGGTTAGAGCTTCTCAGCTCTATGACCTCACAACATTTTTTCCCCTTCGATTAACAGTCGACTTCACTGACGACAATTCCAATGCAACTTGTCCCTTTCACGAAAAGAGTTCACGAGTTGCATTGAGTTGATTGTCTATTGTTAAGCGTTCACAGCATGAACGCTTCTCAGACTGCTCTTCGGCGAGTTGCCCTTCGCCCCCAGTCCATCACCACGACTCAACACCAATGGGTTCGTCACGCCAGCAATATCCCCCGGGGCCCTCGGCGCCGCGGAGGTAAATTTGTTGGATTTGCAGCCATCTTTGGTGCGGCAGCTGCTGGAGCTTACTACTATCCCAAGCTCAAGGAGCAATTTGCGTCGCCTCCCGAGACTCCGGCCAAAAAGGTTCCCGCCAAAGTTGATGTCGAGTTTGAGAAGCCTCGCAAGAAGGCCCGTTCCAAGGAGGAGAACCGAGATCTTCTTAGCTCGCAGCATCTCCAGGTCAAGCATAGCTGGGAACATCCTGGCGTCTACGCATGGGGTTCCAACATCGGCAAGGTCATCGACCCCAAGTCGAATGATAAATATGTGAAACTACCTCACCGAATTGCTTATTTCGATGACCAAGTCCTCCGAGATCTAAAGCTCACCTCGGCTTTTGGCGCGGCTGTCACGGAGAAGGGTGATCTAGTTCAATGGGGACTCGGCTACAACAAAGAGGATCCCTCTCCCGTTCCTACCCTCACAGGAAAGGATCTCGTCAAGATCGATGTCTCTTTGGATCGAATCATTGCTCTGTCTCGCAATGGCAAGGTCTACTCTATTCCCTCTTCTCGCAATGACCAGGAAGGTGGCCTCAAGGAGGAACAGCAGAAGAGTTCTTGGTCCATCTGGGGATCCGGTGGTGGAAAGGAGAACATCAACTTTCGCAACCTGACACCATCTGGTCTTTCTTACGGAGAATCTGTGACCGACATTAGCAGCGGTCTGGAGCACTGCCTCATGCTCACATCCAAGGGCCGCGTCTTCTCTGCTGCGTCTAGTGCTCTCGAGTTTCCTTCCAAGGGTCAGATGGGTGTCCCTGGATTGAGCTGGGGCAATCGACCCAAGGGCCCATATGATCAACCCCATGAAGTTGTCACTTTGAGAGGATTTGATGTGGCTCAGATTGCCACTGGTGACCACCATTCGGTCATTCTGGATAAAATTGGACGCATCTTCACGTTCGGTGACAACTCCTTTGGACAGCTTGGAATCGATACCGATCATGGACTTTTGGTTTCCGACACACCAGTTATGATGCCTATCAACGCACTCTATGGCGGCAGTGGACTTGTCCCAACAGTGCAGACTATCGCTGCAGGCGGAAACAACACCTTCTTCACTGTAGATGCGAAGGCAACAGAGACACCTGCCAACTTGAAAGCCCTTGCCCCGAGCAAGAGGCTCCCTCTTTTGACTGCGGACCTGTGGGCTTGTGGCCAGGGAGTTTATGGCACATTAGGTACGGGGCGGTGGTCGCATGTGTCAGCCAAGCCGACCAAGGTGAAGAGCCTCTCGTCCTTGTTCGAGTTTGACGAGAAGACGAACAAGATGAGCCCCATCAAACTCAAGTCTGTATCTGTGGGCTCTACGCACTGTTCCGTCATCATGGACAACGTCACCGAGATTTCCATTTCAGGCTCAGCGAGTGCCAACGCGACCAACTGGGGATCCGACGTCATGTTCTGGGGCGGAAACGAACACTATCAGCTGGGCACGGGCAAGCGAACCAACTTGAACGCACCCGCGTATATTGGGGCGTTGGACAGCACGTCAGAGGCACGCAAGGACAACAGCCCTGACTTCCACCGGCTGTGCGTAACACCACGAACGACGATTCGTCTGGATGGAGGCAAGGGCCGCAAGGTGTCTCTGGAGCAGAAGATTGAGTGTGGCAAATATGTGACGGGCGTATACTCTTCTGTCTAAGAAAGCAAAACAGTCTGTGGCGAGGGGGCTGCGAGATCCTGCAGACGAGAAGGATCGATCTGTTGTATTTTAAGATATCTAATCATGTACTTGTAAGTCCTGGGTGGTGGACACGAACGGGGGGCGTTGGGGACGGATTTTGCAACGATCCAACTCTTCTGTACAAAACTTGGCACAAGATGCCTTGAAATTGACACACCAGCTCATCTGAGTATGGATATTAGACATTCGTGATGCACGCATGTTGAAGGAATGGTCACGAGGTACCTGTTGACATGTCTCACCATAGATGGACCTGATACGTGGTGGACACTACGAACCTATCAAGGGAATGCAGCCAGCACGACTGAGAAAGAGAACGCCAGCGAGGATCCAGATTGATAGGATTCCGACCGTCTGCGCCTATTTTTGCTCACCCCGCGTACGCAACGCAACCTCTGAAACTGCCGCGAGAGCCAGCGAACCGAAAGTTAAACAGGGGGTGATCCGACATTTCCAAGGGAACTTGGACCAACACGAGTCTCACTGGCCGCGCAAGCATGAGTGGCCAAGTTCAGGTGGACGTGATATGCCGGTGGCGATTGCGATCGCGATTGCGAACATCATGTAATCGGCAAGAAAGGAGAGGCGCAAGGAGTCGAGTCGTTTAGTAAGAGGCCACCCAGATTGCAAGTTGGATATCCACGTTAATAAGAATCGGAAATGATGAGAAGGGGTCCCCCGGGCCTAAAATAGAACTACTTTTAGACAGCTCGCGCCTAAAATTATCCCCGGCCCTGCCCTACGGTGGCACAACAGCAGAACAGGCAAGCAGGAGCCACAAATAATTCTACCAACGTTAGTACCTTCGGTATTTCGTGCCTGGGTACTAGGTATCCCACTGCAATTCCCGAGGACGGCTTCGGAAGGCGCACTCCTGCCTTTCATCATGTTCATGTTGGTCTGGTCTGCATGATCAGACAAGTCGCGCCTGCCCAGAACCACGGGATCGGGTGGCATGAGCACGTGCCGCGCGAGACATAGTAGTACGTAGAACAATAAACAGAATTTCTTCTTTGCTGCAGAACACATCATCTACAGGCCCCAACCTTAACCCATGACCAGATTCACCCGGTAACCTGGTCTCCACAAGAGGCGAGGATCGGATGTATTCTTGGAACAGGCGCAGGGACGGGCATAGGCACAGACGAGTCCTTCCCCACGTTCACGGTTGCGGCCAAGGTCACGTTTCTGTTGCAGCTGTTGCCGCCGCTTTTGGTGCTGCTGCTGCTGCTGCTGTTGCTGTTCGCGGGCCTGTCTTCGTTGGCGCCGCATCGGGCAGTGAGAATCTCGACCACCATCGCGACTCACCTCGTCCGCTTCGCTGTCATTCTTGCTCTTCTTTTTCTTCCCTTTCTTCTCCTCTCCTTCTTCTTCCTCTTCTCCCCCCTCTTGTTTCCCCCCTTGCCCTTCCTCTCCGTTCCTTAATCACGTTTGATTCTCTTCTTGCCCACCTCCGTTTCGCCGACGATTACGCCACTATCAAACGTTCGGCCCAAGTTCGAGATTACTCAAGCACCGTCTTTGCCCCCTCCTCATTGACGCGGATCCGATCCCTGCCCGACCTCCACCGGCGAGAGGGACCCGACGCTTTTCCCCTTCTTGCGCGCAAATCTCCTTCTCCTTTGCTCCCGGCACCTCGATCATCCCGACTCCGACCCCGATTTGCGACATTGTCAAGTCCTGCTCCTGGCGTCTTGCGCACCTTTTCATCAAGGACGTCGCACCCGTCTGCTCCGACTCTCGGCGCCATGGACAGGATTCCCAAGTTCCGGCGCAAACCCAAGAACCCCACGATCGAGACTGCCGTCGAGCGCTCAAGCAGCGATACCGTCGATAGCATCGCCAGTTCCGAGCTTCAGGCTGCAAACCTTCAGCTGCAACAGCAGGGACTGCAGATTCAACCTCAGAAACCACCAGCGAAGCTCTCAAAGAGAGCTGCCTTCCGAAATTTCCGTCTGCGCGGCTCAACCAAGCGAGCCCGCGACAGTCCTCCTGTCGAGTTGCCTTCCAGTCCTCCTCCGGCCGTCGTCAACCACGACGGCATAAAGAGCCGGCCCGCCACGGCGGAAGGTGATGCGCTGAGCAAGCAGGATGGCACCTGGCCCCGGATTCCTGCCTTCTTGGACTCTTCGATGCAGGGTATGTAAACCTTGTATTACATATTGAGACAAGTACTGAACCTCGTCAGATATCGATTTCAAGTTCCAGGAATTGACGTGGGCCGAACGTGATCGAGTGCTCGAAGGCAGCAGAAACGAAGCGGACGAGGATTTCAAATGGGGACACTTCAAGCAACTCGATGTGGAAGAGAGAGGCGTCATGGACCGTTACATCAACATCAAGCCATGGAATCACAACCGTATCAGGTTGCAAGTTCCTGTGAACGAGCTCGACTACGTCAATGCCTCCGAGATCGTCCTCACCTCGCCCTCGGACCCGAGCCGGGAGCCACTCCGCTACATCGCCATGCAGGGTCCGACCCCGCCATCCATCGAATATGTCTGGCGCATGATCGCTGAGCAGATGGCGTCGCCTGCCGTGATCGTACAGCTGACCACCATGTGTGAGGGCGGAGTCATCAAGTGTCACCCATACTTTCCCGACAACGAAGACCAGCCAACGTTGGTTCTGAATGAGCATGATGCATGGGGCGATGACTGGCAGGCGGAAGTTACGTACGATTCATATGAAGACCTTGCAGATGGTGCCATTGAGAAGCGCAAGCTACTCTTGCAGCTGAAGGACGAAGATGAGCCCCGAGTTGTGTGGCACCTGCTCTACCGGTTATGGCCTGACTTTGGAGTCCCCGAACTTGAAGATCTTGACGGCTTCTTTGAGCTGATGCGACTATCTCGGGAGCTCAGCGCAGCCACCAACCCGCGCATTATTCATTGCAGTGCTGGTGTGGGCCGAACCGGTACTTTCATCACCCTCGAACACCTCATGCGCGAACTCGAACTCGGCACGTTTCAAAATTACGATGAGCCGACCGAAGGGCCGGATCTAGTTTACGAGACGGTTGATAGCCTCCGAGAACAGCGTGTGGGAATGGTTCAGGGCAGGCCTCAGTTCTTGTTCATCTATCAGGTCATGCGGAAGCTATGGCAGGACAAATACGGTGTTGATGAGGAGGGCAATGAGCCCGCAGCTAAGAGGCTCGAGGTAGGCGATCCGTTCATCGACGATTCACTACCAGACCCCAAGCAAAGCAGCAACAACCTGGCTATTGGGATTGCCAAGTAAAGTAGCTGAAGGGTGGCCAAACTTGGTTTCGAGGGCGGCAGGGCAGGCGTTATGCGGTCTGGCGTTTATTGCCATAATTAGCAGGAGTTGTGGGATGCAGGTTGAGCTGGTCTTTGAATCACGATATCTTCGGTGTTGCATGCTTGGGAGGTCTCTGGTCTTTTTTTAACATATATATGTTTCATAGCGGGCGCAACGGTTTCTCATCTTGCCGCATTGCGCTTATAGAAGAAGGCCTCTTCTGGGAAGAGGTGATGGGTTCATTTTGTAGGACTAGGCGAGGAGATTGTACAGGAACCGAGAGGTGGTTCACGGGTTCATGGTGATTAGCATAGAATTACCGTCTCGTACTGGAAGTTTCCATGATGCAAAGATTGGAATCAAACATGTTTTACTGGTTGATATACCGTCGACACTGATAAAGAGGGGATGAGTTGTGAACAGGTCAAGGATATCTATCTATTAAACTGTTTTGCGATGTGATCAAGAATTCTAATCGATGCTCGCTTTTTTTCGCTTCCTGCAGAGCAAGGTACAAACTAATTATTCAGCTTCGGAAGGAATAGACTGAGTTGTTGTTGTTTTTTTTGTTAATTTTTTTTTCTTTCTTCAATATTTCAAAACCTCCTCAATTATACAAAGAACCAAACCTAAAAGCCCGCTGAGATATATATCAAAAACATTGCAACTTCAACTTCATTACCACAATACCTAAAAGAGAGTCAAACAATCTTCCAGAGATGTTATCAAACTCCTTTTTATGCGCTAATCACCAGCGTCACCGTCTCCTTCTCGGTGACCGTGGCAGTAGTAGGCTGGTCCTTTTCCGTCACCGTCACGGTAAAGTACACGGACACGGTGGGGACGCCGTCGACCATGATGGTCGTGGCGTGGGCGTCGTCGCCGGTCCTGGTGATGGCGGCCTTGTTCTCGCCCTTGTACGAGTCCTTGCCCTTGTCCGAGTCCTTGTCCGCGTCCTTGTCCTGACCATCGCCGGCATTAGCTGCTTCCGTGGCCGCCGGGGCCGGAGCTGCGCTAGTTTCCAGGCCGTCAATGGGGATGAGCTCGATGGACGTGGGCTCGTCGTTGGAGGGGGCCTCGGTTGGCTGGGTGTCGCCGGGCTTCTTGATAGACTTGGTGAGAGTTGTGCCGCCGGGCAAGGGGGCGGCAGTGGGCTGCTCAACAACTGGAGGTGAGGTGGGTGGTTGTTCTTGGGCAGGCTGGGTCGGTTGCTCAGGAATCGGCTGAGTGGGTTGAACTGGTTGTTCCTGAGCCGGCTGAGTTGGTTGAACGGGCTGCTCCTGGGACGGCTGAGAAGGCTGCTCAGCGACCGGTTGAGTAGGTTGAACGGGCTGTTCCTGAGCAGGTTGGGTTGGCTGTTCCGGCTGAGCGGGCTGTTCTTGAGCTGGCTGAGAAGGCTGCTCTTGAACAGGTTGGCTTGGCTGTTGAACAGGTTGTTCTTGAGTTGGCTGGGTAGGCTGTACCGGGGCGGGCTGGGTTGGTTGCTCAGGGATAGGTTGAGAAGGCTGCTCTGCAACAGGTTGGGAGGGCTGCCCCGCAACGGGCTGTGTAGGCTGCTGAGATACAGGCTGCTCTTGAGCCGGCTGAGTTGGCTGTTCAGGAACAGGTTGAGCCGGTTGGGTTGGTTGTTCTGCAGCAGGTTGAGTGGGCTGCTGAGATACAGGCTGTTCTTGAGCTGGCTGGCTGGGCTGCTCAGGGGCTGGCTGGGATGGCTGCTCAACAACGGGTTGAGTGGGTTGAGCTGGTTGTTCCTGGGCAGGCTGGGTAGGTTGCTGAGAGACAGGCTGCTCCTGGGCGGGCTGGCTGGGCTGTTCCTGGACAGGTTGAGTTGGCTGTTCGGGGGCCGGCTGGCTTGACACATGGTTGATGGGGAACTCTGGCTGCACGGGGGCAGGTTGAGCAGGCTGCTCGCTGGCCGGTTGACTAGGCTGTTCCTGAGCGGGCTGCGAAGGCTGCTGGGCGGCAGGCTCAGTGGTCGGCTGAGGAGCACCATCATCAATAGTGACAATAGTAGTGACCGTCACCACGGGAGGGTTGGGCTTCTGCTGGGCCGCCGACGTAGTTGCGGGTAGCCCCTCGTCGTTTCCATTGCTCGGCTGGCCGTTCTCGGTGTTCCCGTCACCACTGCTAGGGCTTCCACCCAGGATCTTGCCCGCCAAAGTCGGGTCCTCGCAGGCGATTCTAACACCCTCGGGGACGTTGGACATGGGCAGGGCAAAGCACTTCTCCTCGGCGTTCCCGCAGGGCCGGAGGTCATAGGCACCGGCGCTGTTGCAGACGGCGATCTGGCCGTTGATACAGGCGGCCTGGCCAGCCATGCAGGCGGACTCGGGGGTCAGACTGGCAAAGTTCTCATTGTACTCCCGTGCCTTGACTACGTTGCTAGCGTAGGCAGTGGCGGGGATGGTACTGGTTCCCGTGGGGATACCGCCGGGGTTAACGGTCGGCACTGCCGGGTCAGGCTCGCCAGTAGGAACGATCTTGTTCGCCGATGAGGTCTCAGGGGAGGATGGGTCCGAGACGAGGATGGTGCTGGTGGGAGGAGCAGCCGCGGGCTGGGTGTTGGAGTCAGGGGCTTCAGGCTGAGCAGCCGCCGAGGATGAAGCTGGGGCATCAGGTTGCTGCTGGGCGGCAGAGGTAGGGACAGGAGCACTAGGCTGTTGAGCCTCAGAAGTCGGAGCAGGATTCTCGGGCTGTGCCGGCTGCGAGCTCGGAGCCGGAGTATCAGGCTGCTGAACCACCGAGGTCTCAGCCGGAGCAGTTGAAGGCTTGGCCTCAGAGGTCGGGGCAGGGTTGTTTGGTTCCGCCGGCTGAGACGTAGGGGCTTGGCTGCCGGGCTGGGCTGCTTCAGAAGTCGTGGCAGGTGTTTCGGGCTGAACTGGAGCAGCGGACGAAGTTGGGACACCAGGTTCCTTGGGCTCGACCACAGAAACGATGCTAGTGGTAGCAGTAGCAGGCTCAGACTCAACTGTCGAGCTTTCAGGGGGCGAGACCGTGGAGAAGACAGGGGCGGGCTCGCTAGGCTTGGCGATGGACTCAGTAGAGACTGCAGCCGTAGAGCTGGGAGGATAAGCCTGAGATGTCTCGGCGGCAGAAGTCGCCTGCTCAGGCACCGTCTTAAACTGCGGCTCCGATTCGGTTTGCTCCTTGGCTGGCGCACTCGAGGTAGCAGGAGCGGAAGGTGCCTCAGGGGCTGTGGTCTTCTCAGCTGGAGCAGACTCGGTCTGGACTTCAGAGGAGGGCTTCATATCGCCGAGGTCGACGCTCGACTGAAGGCTCTCAGTGCCTGTAGCCTCGGGCTTCTGAGCAGACATAGTAGGAACCTCTGCAGCCGCGGTGGTCTCACCCATGGCGGGCTCAGAGCTGGGAGCTATTAGGCTAGAAGTCTCAGCCTTGCTCGTCGTCTCATCTTCGGCGGGGGCAGATGTGGTATAGATAGGGTCCTCGGCAGAAGAAGACGCGGGCTGGGTGTTGACGGGCTCCTTGGGCACGATCGAGGTTGTCAAGATCGGGACAGAAGAGGCTTGTGTGTTGGAAACAGGCTCCTCAGGCGCCACGGAAGTCGTTTCGACGGGAGCGGAAGGCTGCTGAGATTCAGACTCGGGCTGCTTGGGCACAATAGAGGTCGTCACGATCGCAGGAGAAGACTCTTGCGTGTTGCCGGCGGGCTCCTCGGCCACGGCCGAAGAAGTCAGAGCCGGGGCAGAAGACTCTTGTGAGCCGGATCCGGGCTCCTTGGGTACAATAGAGGTTGTCACGATCGCAGGAGAAGATTCCTCTGCGCTGGTGGCGGGCTCCTCAGGTGCAGCGGATGACGTTACAGCCGGGGCAGAAGATGCCTGTGGGTCGGATGCAGGCTCCTTGGGGACAATGGAAGTTGTCACGATCGCAGGAGAAGATTCCTGCACGCTGCTGGCGGGCTCCTCAGGCGCAGCGGAAGACGTTACAGCCGGGGCAGAAGATGCCTGCGGGTCAGATGCGGGCTCCTTGGGGACGATAGAAGTCGTCACGATGGCCTCGGGGGGGTTCTGAGTAAAGGTAGGCTGCTCCACAGACTTTTCTGAAGTCTCCTCAGCGACTGTCGTGGGCGCAGGAGCCTCGGTGGTCTGGTCGATGGGGATAACCTCGACGGGCTCGGCAGGGCCCTCACTGTCCTTCTCGCCGTTCGGAGACTGAGAGACGAAGGACTGAGGGATGTTTATGCTCGAGTCCAGAGTCGAGAAGATGGGTCGCGGGGTCGACTCGCTGTCTTGGCCTGAGCCATCGGACCTAGAATCCTCGTGTAAGTCATGACGATCCACGCTGACTTTCATATCACTCAATACATACCCGTGGTCAGCCGCGGTAGGGGCAGCTTGTGTGTTTTCATTTCGAATATCTAGAAAAGCTCCAGGAGCTCTTCGGACTCTGCCGATATAGTTAGAAACGCATTGTTCTCGGTAAACAAGTCCCTACGTACATTCTGCCAGTCCAGATAGGGCCAGCCTGGGCGGACTGGGCAGCTAGAAGAAAGGAGAGGGCTACTACGAGCCGCTTCCTGTAGTACCGCATTTCGTCGAGTATTATACGGACAGTCGAAGAGTAGATTTGAGAGAGTGTAGAAAAGGAACGTGTTGGTCAAATCGAAAAGATGATGTTCGGCCGTGTAGTTCGTTCGTTCGTCGGGGGGGGTTTCAAATTCCGTTTCGTTTCGAAGGGGTATAAGATCCAAGATTCGCAAGTGACACCAAAGGTCTTTTTCGACCTCTTATTGCTTCCCCCTTCTTCAGAGCCAATTAAGTGTAAAATAGTCTTGTTCTCGAATCGATCAAAGGAGGTCCGCGTCAATGAGTCAATGTTCACAACGAATAAAACTCCTTGATAGAGAATAGAGGACGACTCGTCACAGCGGATGACAAAGGGAGCTGGTACGCCAAAGAAAGGAAATTGGTTTTTCGAAACAGCCGTGAAAGAGAGATTGATGATGTCAACGGGTCGTGAAAGAGAGATGTTGAACAAGAGAGATGAAAGAAAGTTGCACAGAGAGAGATAGGAAACAATGACACAAAAGGAAACAGAGAGGAAGAAAGAAGACTGAGAGGAAACCTTATTCAGAGAAGATCTCGAGGAGTTGGTAAAGTATGTATGCCCACTGCGCTGCGCTGTGACCTGACCTCACCCCCCGGGGGGGGCCAAGACACATCGCCCAGCATCACGACGACGGCGGCAGCAAAACTCGTCTCATGGGGCGTCGGATACCATCTCATCGTATCGTGCAGCGAGAAGCTTCCCCCATGCCACCTCGTCCCCCAGTCCGTCTCGACCGTCCAGTCGCCAGTCTCACGAGGCGCCCGACCCAAAACAGAGCCAGGGAGAGCCTGGCTAACCCGGGGCCTAGGGACAGCAATGAAACTGTCCGACGCTCTGGGCCAATCACGTGTCGGGCTCCTGCCTTGAAAGCTTAAGCGCGCTGTTTCGCAACTTCCCTGACCCCACACGCGCGGCTCGCTATAATTGGTACGCCTGCCGCTAACGGGGGGGGTTTTGCGGTTTTACCCAGGTACCTACATTAGGGCCCTTCCGGTAGCGGCCAGCGGTCGGCGTGCGCTGTCGGCCAATCATGCACTCCCCACTGTACCTGAGTTGCGGGCGGCTCTGCACAACCCCAGCCCAATCGATTGCTCCCACCTGTCGCATGCCTGATGATGCCCTCACCCAAGCAGATACGACGGCCCCTCAAACATTAGCCAGAAAAAGAGAAAAGGTCAGGCCTTATTCAGGCCAGTCGACCCATTT
The DNA here is from genome assembly GCA_011320165.1 of Fusarium protoensiforme. Lineage (NCBI taxonomy): Eukaryota > Fungi > Ascomycota > Sordariomycetes > Hypocreales > Nectriaceae > Fusarium > Fusarium protoensiforme. The sequence goes on from JAANQP010000007.1 coordinate 69,855, forward strand.
GTGGCTCTGTGGCTAACACGCTGGCCTGCACGGTCTGGACCGGATCAACCCAATCAATTCCCCTTTTGGGTGCCTGATCCTTGATGCATATCCTGAATGGCTACGGATGTCGAGCTTGTCGTCCCCCGAAAAAGCTTGGCCTGGCTCCATCCGTCGCCGCAAACTGCCATAGCCGCCCGAGGCCCTTCACCGTCGGACCCAAATTACCCAGTCGAGGCTGAGTCTTTAGCATCCAAGCTACTAAAGACAACGAACATGTCGTTTCTTCTTCTGCTCTCCCGTTGTTTCAGCCCTTGCTTGGTTCCATTCCATGGGTGCTTTCCTCATGCTCATTTCACTTCATTTCGTACAGTATTTTTACACGTCAGAAACGCCACCCGCGTCTATATGCCACCGTTCAGATGCTCCCAGCGTACAGTTCCCCAGGTAGGTATTCTTACAACAGCCACACCGATTGCGCCTCCACCATGTCGCCTAGTCAGACCTATAGGCCTTTTTCCCAAGGTCTTTAAGGTGCTGTGGATCCAGAGCCTCTCGCTTGGTCTCCGTCCAGTCCACCTCTAGGTCGCCAATGTCCATGGCCCAGCCCTCATTCTCAGCTCGCCGCGTCGTCCTTCTTCGCCGTATCCAGCGGAGAACCTCACTCAGCTCCCGGTTTGAGTTACTGTGATGCCGTCCGTCCAGGTACCCTTCCACCGTTGCATCGTCGGGCCACTCCCAGTACACCCCGTGTGTGTTAAAGTCGGTTAGTACCGCGTCTAGCTTCGTCTGTGTTATCATGGGCTCCGCAAACGCGCGGAACACACACAGCGTCTCGAGCATGTCCAGATCGCGGGGCATCTCGTCCAGATCTTCCATCTCCTCCCGCAGCCTGCTAGGGCTCCATTCTCGGATGAGCCACTTCATCACCTCGGCCATCTCCTCAAACTCTCCTGCAAAGGCCAGCGCCAGCATCAGGTCGTGGGCATACGGTGCCATCACGGGATCTCGACGTGCTCTCATGCCATCGAGAAGCGACACATCAGTCGTTTCCCCCTGTCGTACCCTGTCTTGCTCCTGGAGCACCAGGCCGTAGAAGAAGGCCTTTATTCGTGAACCAGCTGACCTGATAAGGGATAGTGCCGAGTCATCCCAGACCGGGTTCACCTTTCTAGGCGCAACACCCGCCTCCTCAGCGCCAATGTCGTATAGAACGGCGAGCGCGCTCAGGTCAGCACTATTTGTTTCCACAGCCGCCGACAGCTTCTCCACCTCCCGTCGCAAGATCTTGCGCAGGCTTAGCGTGAACCGGTTGAACAGTAGAAGCGTCATGCCATGCGTGGATTCGATCCGATCTACAAGGTGCAGCATCAACCGAAGCTGGGCTTCAAGGCTTAGCTTCAGGCCATAGTGATGCTGACCCAGGTTCTTCAGGATTGGCGCCCAAATATACGAGGCCCAGTTCTGGTGTTTACGACTGAGACGGGCCTCGGCCAATCTTATGGCACGTAGCATATTTCGACCTCTGTAGCTGGCATTTCTGGAGCAGACATCAATGTATGCCGAGAAGACAGGGAGAGGAATGGTCTTGAGTGCGTCAGCTATAGGGCTGGGCGACGTCAGGTTCGCATAGTTCTGCTGTGGAGTGCTGGCATCGAGCAGATATTCGTGGGCCTCGTCGAGACTGTGAGCATTCGCCACCAGAACCGTGAGACACTGTTCGTCTGGCCTAAGCTTCTGACGTCTCATCATCCCGTAAAGCTCCGCCGGTGTCGGGGGTTGCAGCCGAGACTTTTCGAGCTCCGTCAGGTTGGCCTCCTCTTGCGTGGGATAGTTGAGTGTGGTGTCTCCTGGTAGACTGCCTGAGTCAGGGTCGACTTCGCGAGCGAAGAGCCTCTGGAACATGGCTGCGTATTCGTCCAGACCTGGTTTCATATCAGGCTTGGGAGGGTGCCTGAATCTCTCCCATGCTTCATGTGCGTTTCGTGTTGCCTTAATAGAGGCCGCCCAGGCTGCGAGGTCGCGATCTGGGCCAAGTTGCCTCCGTTGCTGGATTGTAGGCGTCCCATCATGGGCCATGCCTTGCAGAACATCAAGTGCGAAGTCAACTTCGCCTTTGGGAAAACCAGCTTCCTGCATCATCATTCCTGCTCGAACCACTCGGGTCCAGCTGTCGTCTGGCTCCATCACCTCATCCATACCGTCCCCCGGTTGTAGATAAGGCGGCCAAGTCTGTGAATGGCGTCTTGCGCTGTGAGCCTCGTCCCTGTTCTTGGGCATTCCGGCCAGCACGGCTCTGATTGCCTTGAATCCGGTCCTGTCCACCAACAGCGCCGTCGGAAGGCCCCCGGACATGCCCAATAGAATCCGTTGGGCCTCCCAGATGTAAGCGTAGGGTATTGACTTACGCTGTGGCCCAGAGCCCGTACGTCCAGCCACAGCATTGAGCGCAGTGTTGAAAAACTTGCATTGAGCGTGATACGTCTCTCTGGGGTTTCCAGACTTGGCTTCGTAGCGCATGATGAAATCCGCTGCGGCATCGGCCAATTCCATCAACCGCCTCGGCTCTATTCGTCGACAGTGAAAAGCCAACCTTTCCATGATCTGTGTGAAGTCCTCTGGCGCAAACTTCCTCATGGCTGTCGCTGCCCGGCCAGCGTATTTCGTCACGGCAGCTGTGGGCTCGATCTTGTCGGTCGTGTCCCGTAATCGCCTCTTAACGTATCGAATGATGCCGTCCAGGGTCGATATTTCAGTGAAAGAGGAGCTTAACCTCAAGAGATAGCTGAGGATAAACGTAGGCTTCGCCTGATCGTCCTCCAAGAACAGCCGGCACCTCTCTTCATCACTCTCAGCGAAGAGAATGTTGATGTACTTGTTCAGATTCTCTTCTGTATGCCCGTTGTGATTAAGGACGCCCATCAGATTGTCCCATTGTTCCTTCGGAGGCAGCAACTCGGCGATGTCCTCGTTGTTCTCTGGGTCGGCCTCGATCTGTCGATACAGGTGCATCTGAATCAGGAAAATTGGTAGGCGCATGCTGCGGATAGCGGCAACTTGTCGCTGCATGTTCCGGTTCGGTCGTTCGGCAGCAAGATACTGGCGCAGAAGAACAGCCGGGCTCTGATCGCTCCATCCTTTCTGCATCTTCAGTCTCCGCTCGACTTTGTGGCGCAAATAATTCTGTTCGAATACCGGCCCGCTTCGACGAGTCCTCTGCGCTCGGTTCGGCTCATGGTGCTCCTGGTCTTCCAGCTGATCGATGCCTTCGCGCTTCTTCTCGGCGGCGAGCTGTTGCCTCAACCCAGCGACAGGGCGGTGGTCCAGTGTTCGGCGGCCGCTGAGCATCTCAGACTCGATGTTTTGCAGTGTCGACGCATATCGGCGAGTTGCAGGTGGATGTAGGGAACAAGCAATCTGCGAGCAATTGCTATCAGCGCAATGCTCTGCCGAGCAAGGATCTTGGACGTACCTTGGCGTGGATTGTCACATTTTGCGACACCTGCCACCCTCGCCTCAACTCCCGAGTGGCGCTTCTCAGCATTTCTCCCTCATGTCTCCGAAGCCGGAAATTGTGTATCGGAGGGGATAGGGCGAGACCGAGCTGTCTGTTCGTGTAATCCGGGACCAATTGATGTGAGCAAGTCGGCCGCGGGACGTTAAACAATTTGCATGCGCCAATCGGGGTTATTGGATTACCAGGTCCCAACTTTAATTGTTAGCCAATCCTGACGATGGGAGTCGAGCTCCATCACTCGACCTCATGAGATGTAGTACTACGTAGGTGCTCGACCGAGAAGGATGAAGCAAAGAATAAGTTTCTTTATCGAGTTTGTAGGTTCTATGTTTGTTTGTGTCTTGATTTCATATACATTCACCAGACACTACTACCCTTTCATTCGCAGACCTCTTCCGATTCATCTTGTAGCTCCCCAGTCCATAGAAAACAAGGTAAAGTCACTTTTCTTCTTTTTGCCTCTACTTTTGTGTCATTTGGCTTTCCGTAGATACACCAAGTACCAGCCTTGAGTGCTTTTCTCTCTTAGTTATCTTGTGACTCCTTATTTTTCTTGCTCTCCTTTTCCTCCTCAGCCTTGTCCTTTCGCTTCTGGACCACCTCCCAGTTGTATACTCTGGCAATGGCGACCTCCATGGTCTACACTTAATCAGCGGCTGTACCATACAATGTGAAAACAGATGTGTGAATATACGTACCGTGATCTGTTCACGAAGAAAGTCCAAGTCCTCCTCGCAGTTCGACAAGCTCAGCTTTGCCGTCGACAGCTTCGAGCCCAGCAGGGTCTCTGCCTCGTCTATGGGATATGAAAGCATCACGTTGGCCTAAACCGAGTCAGCTTCATTGCACACGTGTCACGTGTGTGACTGTACCCCAAGCCAGATGTAAACCTCCTCAGTCGCAGGGATATTCGCCTTCGAATACAGCGTGTCGTTGAGCTCAAACGTCGTCTCTATCGGCTCATCGTCCTCCTACCCCGCCTGTCAGTTCCGGGTATCATGAAACAGTTGCGCGCGCAGTCCAAACCTTTCTTAGCTTGAGGAATTTGACAGAGTCGAGAGTCTTCTGAATGTCGGGAATCTTCTCCTTGAGACCCCCCATCCGCTTCTGCAGATTCATCTCCATAAACTGGTACTTGCTGCCCACCATCCGCCGTCAGCACCTGTCCCATCTCCGCGCCCGGACATCTCAAGACCCGCGAGTGCCCTCTGGCTTCTCTGTCCGTCTGGATCGTCGAGAACTTACGAGATCATTTCTTGGAAGCTTCGCAGGGTAGGTTCGACGTCTTCTCGGGTGGTGACGTAGTCCTCGACCTTGTCGACGAACGGGGCGTAGGGGATGCCCCGCGGATTGGTAGGCGTAGCATCTTTACTGTTCAGAGTCAGCGGTTGCCGGGGAATCGAGACATGCAGCTCCTTTGTGCGCCTACCTTGACGCCGCCGCCTTGCCTTGTGTCGCCATGTTGCTGGTATGGACCCGTCGAGAACAGGGCGAGGTATGGAAAGCTGTTGTTGGGCGAGCACAGGTGGGTTTTGCGACAAGGTGACATTTCGTCAGTGGGGGATTGACCGAGGTGGGGTTCACCGAGGTGAGCGGTGAGGAGGGGTATTCTCATGGAGCTCATGTCCTGTTTCTGGGTAGGTACCTGGCTACATACTCAGGTACGCATATTATATTCTTCATTTGAAATTGAAAATAATTATCGTTAGAGCTGAGAATAAAGGAGAATTTACTAAATACCCTCAATACCACATGGCGATGTTACAGCGCCAACTGTCAACTTCCGTGTGCAGGCCGGGGAATCGAAGACAACATCACTTTATGGCATGGATTATTGGGAAATGGTTCAGCGGAGGCTTGAGAGCAACGATTGCCAGGCCTAAAATCCCCAAGGGGTGATTTTATTTCTCTCCCTGGACTATTATTGCTCAGCACTCTTAGCAAAATGAATCAATGTTGGTAACAATAGATGAATGCAATGAAGCTCCATTCTCAACCCGTTTCCCTAACCGAAAATAAACCCGCTATTTCTCGTGAGCTACCACCAACGCCTGTCAAGAAAGTCTTCAAACAAGCAGATGACGTGCGACCCAATCGACATAAACTCGTGTAGCATGATCCAGCGCAATGATGAGTAAAGCGCATCCACAACAGGACTAAAGCATCAAGTAAGTAACCACTTTAGTCCGTCCGCTTCTTCCCTTCTCCTAAGTCGCCCGTTTCAGCGTTTTTATCACCATCTTGGGCCGCAGTGTGGGCCTCGGGACTCTCCTCGTCGTCCCAGTCATCATCAACATGGTTCTCGTCCCAGTTGTCAACCTCCTCCTCCAAAGTTCGAGACCGGCTAGGGCCCTCGACGACGCCAGTCTCGTGCCCCTCGCCAAGCTCGACATCACCCTGATCCTCGCCCGGGACGGCAGTGTACCGTCTGCGTTGTCTCTTTCGCTCGAGCATGCGCTTGTGGTACCAGGTGCAGAGACCAAGGCTAGCAAAGCTTCCCAAGATATTTGCAACAATATCATACAGATCGAAGTCTCTGCCATTGTCAAGGAAGCCCTGCACAAATTCGGAGCCGACGCCGAGCACGAGAGTGCAGACAACCAGAGTCATGTTCAAGGTACGCCGGCGGCTGGTGTCGACAACCCAGTAGAAGACGGTCGTGAGGACGAATAGAGTGAAAAAATGGAGCACTTTGTCGTTGACATATTGGCCGAGCTGAACCGTTGTCAAGCCGGCGTAGGCGGCGATAAATAATAGCAGCACGAATGCGCCTAGGGGGGCTGTCAGTTTCATGCAAGCCATTCCTAGTCCACGCAGGTTTCACTGTCGAGAGAGGACATTCGAGTCCAACCGCAGCAAAGAAACATCGCGAACATGTGGTGATGACGTACCTGCGAAGGGAAGTCGTATTCTCATGGTGGATAACTGGAGCTGAAGAATGTAGAGTTTGGGCAAAGCCGGGGCGTGACGTCGAAGCACGTCAGTCTTGTGCACTGAAAAGTGTTCTGATCGAAGTTGACGCCCAGCCAGATAGATAGCGTGTGGTTGACCGAAGCAGCTGTACGAGAATGAAGATGGAGGAACGTGAGGGCGAGGTTACGACAGCTATTCCGTTGGCGGAGAGGCTGGGAACAGGAGCTGTGACCAGAACAAGGGAGCTGCCACATTGCATATGTGGCTTGAGCCAGGCCATGTGGCAGTGCAGGTCCAGAACGACAGGGATCACACCAAAGGTACCAATTGAAAGGTAACAAATGGGGTGATAACGTGGGAACTTGATGCAAGCCGTGGCAGCCCCAGGCGCAGTAGCTCCGTTTTTACTTGGCAATTTGGTGCCTTTTCATACTGGTGCTGGTGATCTCATGGACCCCATCCCACTGCAAGGCACTTCCCCATGTTCCCAATCTCGTGTGTGACTGGTTCAAGATGATCTGGGGGTGGAAGAAGCTGGCTTTGTTCCTTGGGGCCAAACTGCTGCGTTTGTGGGCAGCATCCGGGGAGAAGACGTGGAGAATCGGCACCGAGTACTGGCTAATTGTCTGGAGGAAGCATGAATGAGGACAATAGGGTTGGCGTTGAACCCGAATTATCCAGAATAGGATGGATGGAGGCTAGGCAACCCAAACAGTCAATACCAACAAGGTGCTGCAATAGCAGATCCTGTGTGCGTCTCACGTGATTACTCCAATGACCCGGATGACAAAGACAACGGGCAGGTCCTTGTACATCATCGGCCCCGAAACGGAGCCCCAGTCACGGAGTACGGAGTACGTGCCGGACAAACGACCAGAGGGGAGACCGTGCCGAGTGTCATTTGAACGCGTCAAGAAATAGATGCGGAGCAGTGATTCGACAAGCCGAAGACTGCTTTCACAGCATCAATCGCCCTACAGCAGTGTGTCTAGGTTGGCAGGCGTCCTCCTGAGTCGGCCTCTCCAGGTCCTCGGTACCAGTACCTTTCCCCCGCGAGCCCCCGCGAAAGTCAGCACAACCGCCCTGGAAGACCGCCTGAAGAAGCCTAGCAGCCTCCCAGTCCAGCGCGCGCCAGCGGCCAGCTCAGTCAAGGAAAAGTCTCCGCTTCGGGAAAGGTGCAAGCCTCCCCCCAAATCCTCAACCTCACCTCTTGAACAGACGACAAAACGGCCCATCGCGATCCATCAAAACAACGCCTTCCCCTTGGCTATTCGTCGCGAAACTCGGCCCGCCATCTCTGTCGATGTCGCTCTTTTGTCCCATGCAGTCTTGATCATCCCAATCGCCCTCGGTCCGGCCGCACGCGAGCGCATCTCGTTGCGCATGGCGACTCGCGCCCCGTCGTCGCTTCCATCGCCCCGGGCCCATCATGACGCTCCCCAACGGCCAGCCCGTCTGGCATCCTCCCTCCTTACAACATGTAAACAGCAATAGAAGTCTACCGCATCTCGATGATGTTCCTGCGCGCACGCAGACCCCCGTCGATAACTCGGTCACATTGATGCCTGAGGCACCACTTGATATCGAGGAAGAGAATCGACGCGCCCTCTTCGCCGATCTGTATCGCAAGACCGAGGACAAGGTCGCGCTGCTCTTTGGCGAGGATGGCTCATACGACTATGCCGCGATCAACGCTCTCCGCCGCCTGCCGCCCCCCTCCTCCACCATTATCCCTCCCGCGACCGATCACGAGCCCATCAAAGAGCCTCCGCTGAAGAAGGCGAAGCGAGCCATCGATGAGGATGACTACGACGATGATGACGAGGACGAGGATGAGCCCGCGCAACCCGCGCCCAAGCCACAGTCTTCCGATACTGCCGCCAACACTCTACTCTCCCCCTCGAAATCAGGGAGCTCACCAGTTCACTCGGTGACATCACCGGGCAAGCAGGGCGACAAGTCCAAAGATAAGCCCGGCGAAGATGCCATCAAGAAATTGGAAGAAGCTCGCACTGCCACCGAAGAAGCAGCGCGGAGGAGCTTCCATACGATATTTCATACTCTCGAAAATGACCGTGCGGCTATGCTCGAGCAGCAGCAACTAGAAGACTCGGAGAAACAACTACAAGCCGAAATGGATCACAACCACCATCCAAATCACAGCCACAATCATGCCCCGAATCAAGGTTCCCTTAGCAGCGCGAATCTCGGCGCTTCCAGTCTCACCCTGAAGCATCTCATCGCCCGGATAGACATGAAGCGAGACCAAGTCCGCGCCTCCGATGCAGAACTGAGACTCCTTATGAATGAGGTCCGCAAGAATCGGAGTAAGTGGGCTAGCGAGGAGAATGTGAATCAGGAAGAGCTCTACGAGGCCTTGGAAAAGGTCTTGACAGAGCTCAAGGCGCATACCGAATATTCAACTCCCTTCCTGAACAGGGTCAACAAGCGAGATGCCCCAAACTACTACAACTGTGAGGCACCAAGTTCAACCATGTCCCCGCGCCGCTAACATTTACCAGTCATCAAGAACCCCATGGACCTCGGTACCATGACCAAGAAGTTGAAGAGTCTAACATACAAGTCCAAGGCCGAATTCGTCGTAGATCTTAACTTGATCTGGGACAACTGCCTGAAGTTCAACCAGGACATGAACCACCCACTACGACGTATGGCGAATGGAATGAGGAAGGAGGCAGAGAAGCTCATCCCCCTGATTCCCGACCTCGTCATCCGCTCCCGAGCTGAAGTTGAAGCTGAGGAGCGGCGGAAACAAAACGGCGGTGATGACGACGGCGGAGACGACTCTGACGATGAACCCATCATGTCGTCTCGCGGCCGCAAAGCCGGCACAAAGGGGACAAGCAAAGCCCGGAAAGCACACAACGACCAGAAGGAAGATACACCAGCCATTGATCAAAAACCCATATTACAAGTGAACGGTCTTCTCGGCAAGGTCAGGGAGGGCTCTGAAGTGGATGGAAGCAACGGGTTCGCCACTCCGATCGCTGGATCAATCACACCAGGCGGCGTCAACGGCCACTCGGGAATCGCAAGCAACGCCGATGCCATGGATATCGATGGGCCTAGTCTCAACGGAATGGCTCTGAACTCGGCGTTTGGAGAGGCTGCTGAGCAAGCATACGAGGACGAAGAGTACAAGGTCTGGAAACAAACGACCAAGAAAGACCGAGCTCTGGTGGCCAAGGAGCGATACCAACTCTTCAAGGACAACAAGTTCAACATCGATGCTCCCGCATTGGTCCGCACCAAGAATGGGATGCGGCGGTTCCTAAAGCGCCAGAGGGAGGCAGAGGCACAGGGCATCATCACAAACGCCCAAGCAAACTCGGCAGCCGTGGCCACAAAGGACGCGACGACGAAACCAACCGAGACGCTGGCTGAGGAGATTGAAGAGGAGGCGGACAAGGTGATCCCAGACTATTACGATGCCCAGGGCAACATCCCCGACATTCACCCAAAGCTGCAGTGGATTGAGGATGGAGAAGGGCAAGTCATTAATCAACACGAGGAGTTTCTCCGCCTGGTCCCCCCCGGAGGTTTCGTTGCGCCGCCGGGTCGCTTAACCAAGAAGATGGACGAGAACATCCACCAAATCCAGGAAACAAGAAAGCTTGCAACAAGGATTTCGGTGATTAAGCAGATGCAAGTCCAGACTCAGGTAAGATTCCATTCCAACTTGCAGCAATAGGCTCTACTAATAGCACTTAGGTATACACGAACCAATTCCCCAAGTCCAACGCGGACCCCTTTGTCGAGCAGGATATTGAACCGCATTTCATATCCGACGATGGTCCTGTAATGGCGCCTGAAACCTGCCAGAATGCTCTCAAGCGTTCCATTGCCAAGATTCTTTATCACACTGGCTTCGAGGAGCTCCAGCCTTCTGCCATTGACACCTTCACTGGGGTCGCATCTGACTACTTCCAAAAGTTGATTCGAACATTCAACGTCTACAACCAGTCAGAGAAGAAGGCAGCAGCACCGACCGCAGAAGGGTCCAAATTCCAACCCCGGTTCACCCCAGAGGAGGTAATTCTGCACACCTTGGACGAGAACGGCCACGACATCGCATCCTTGGAAGCGTACGCCCGGGATGAGATTGATAGACTCAGCTCCAAACTGGGCGGTCTTCACGAGAGGATGAAGATACATCTCACAGATCTGCTCCGTCCCGCTCTGTCTCAGGATGCGGGCGCTGATGGAGTGGGCGCCTTCAAGGATGGCAGTGAGCAATTCGTTAGCGGCGACTTTGCTGAAGATCTAGGCGAGGACTTCTTTGGCTTCCGAGCCCTGGGCCTGGACAAGGAGATGGGACTCGATATGATCTCTGTGCCCCTGCACCTACTGCAAACCCGGGTGCGCAACCAGTACCAGATGCAAACCCAGACGGTTGGCGAGACAACAACTGATCTCTTTGATCCATTGTCGGCTTCAGACCCAGTTAGCAAGGAGAACATTCAGGACCAGATCGGACTGGTCAAGAACTTCTTCCTGGCTAAGCTGCACGCTAATGGCGATCAGCCTCTCGTTGAGGATGAAGACCTTCCAACCAAGCAGAAGAAACCCCGTCCTCGTCTGGGTGCAAGCGGAAAGATTGTCACGGCTCAGAAGCGGTCTCCAAGGGAGCAGATGGCGCTCGCCAAGAAGAAGAAGAAGATGGAGGCGGCAGCAGCCGAGGCCAAGGCCAATGCCTCGCCCGACAAGGGGGCGGCCTCCAATACTCCTGGCAAGAAGAAGTCGATGACGGCGACAACCGGCACAGCGCCCAACCCTGCGGTGCTCGCCCTCGCCCCCAGCATGGAAAGGCGGGACAGCACTCAGAGCCAGGGCAATGCCAGCCAGACGGACAAGGACGACACCATCGGCATGATGAGCCCGGAGAGCATTGCACAGTAGGCCAAGCAGGGCTTTCGGTAACTCGCATGATGGAGGAGAGAGGGCATTTGTTTACCAAGACATTGTTGCTCGCAACCTTGAATACGATGTGTGCTCAGCTTAGTCCATCCATCTTTCCATGGAGATGGATGTGGCAGGCCATGTTATCTGACAGCAAAGCCAACAAGACCAAGAAAGAGAGCGTGCAAATTCCATCGAGCTTCTCTTTGATTCACAGTAATCATGTATTATTTTCCTCTGCATCTATTTGCTCTCAAACATTTCTCATACCCCCACATATGGCGGCTGCCACTCGAATCCTGGAATCGTCGCCTCTCTCATTGCCACTCATCTCGGTCGACTCATATCACACGTCCCATTCGCAGCCTTTATTTCATCTTCAGGAGGCCTCAGTAATCGAAGCAGCAACCAACTACACGACACAAAGGGGGGGAGATGAGCAAGCCCCTTGAACGACTACAGCATCACCAAGCGAGATGGATTTATTCGAGATGGCCTCTTTATCCCCCTTTTTTTTTCTCTTTGCCTTTCTCTTTCACTCTCGACATTGGCCATTTGGACAAGACAAAAGCAAATCGTGGAGGGGGTGTGTTTTGGCATTCTTTTCCACAACTGCCCGGCGCACGGAAAGGCTCACGCCAGATGGATGGATGGAAGAAATGAAGCGAGGCTCAAGTTTTTTTTTTTTGTTATTGCCCGACACCCCCCTTTTTTTTTATTTGTCTTTGGACTTTGATGAGACCCAGGCGGGCTCTTGTGTTTTGTTATATACGATGAATAGGGGTTTTTTTTTTTTTTCTTATTTGCTAGAAGAACCTGGATAGCCTGGCTAAGGAAAGGTCGGGCTAGGATGGATTGATGGATGGATGAATGAAATCGTGATGGAATGGATTGGATCGGATTTGATTGATGTAACGCACGCACGCACGGTCAGGAGGTGCAACGAAGAAGATGATGGATACCTTGAGGAGGGGGGGGGGTTGAATGGCCGTGCGGGTTCGAAAGCTGATGTTGAAGGCAGCGCGTTCCAGAGGCTGCTTGCTTGCTTGCTTTCTTGATTAGAATAGGTAGGCAACTAATAAGCCTTGAAACAACACACAAGTATCCTGTTTGGTGATGTGAAGTCAGTATATCACGCTCATGACAAGACACAAGGAGGCGCAAGGTTGCTGAAGATTTGTTGTATTCATTCAGCTTCAACCGCTTCTCAATGAAACAGTGACCTGGTCCATCCGAGGGAGGCCCTTGCAAGAGGGAAACCCCAGACGACTGACTGGTTTGAGAAGATCAAGACAATCCTCTTTGATATCAAGACTATAAAAGAAACAGAATTCCCAACTCCCACCACCCTTTTTTCCAGCCAATCCCATTTTTTGTTGAAAGGATTCTTTGATATCCCGACCTTAAAGACCATACCATACGAAAAGCAAACTAGGTATTGCGCCGTGATGAAATGCATGCTGTTGAAACGTTTCGCCGTTTGCCTCATCCATGTTAAATGCGGTTGTGTGTGTTGAATTAGATACCCATCATCGTTATCATCATCCCAGGGTCATCTTGAGTACTGAGGGATAAGAAAGCACCTTAGATGCCGGCATCCAGACGCCAGCCCTCGACGGGGAGGGGGAAGACGTTGCACCAGGCGGCAATCTCCTTCTTGAGCTCGTTGATCTTGTCAACCTCGCCGCTAGCGACCTTGGCCTTGAAGTCCTTGAGCTTGTTGGCCTCCTTGGGCAGGGCACCCTGGACCTCCTTGCAGATCTTGATGGCCTCGTCAATGTACTTGGCGACGCGCTCAAACTCCTTCTCGCCGAAGCCACGCGAGGTCATGGCAGGGGTGCCAATGCGGATACCGCAGGGGGTGAGGGCGCTCCTGTCGCCGGGGATCGAGTTCTTGTTGCAGGCAATGTTGATCTGCTCAAGGACGGCCTCGACACGGGCACCGTCGAGGCTGTGCTGGCGGAGGTCGACCAGGACCATGTGGCTGTCGGTGCCGTCAGAGACAAGCTTGTGGCCGAGGGTCTTGAAGGTGTTCTCCAGCGTCTTGGCGTTGGAGACGACCTTCTCCTGGTAGGCCTTGAAGTCGGGGCTGGCAGCCTGCTTCAGGGCAACGGCCAGGGCAGTGATGGTGTGGTTGTGGGGGCCACCCTGGTGACCAGGGAAGACGGAGAAGTTGATGGGGCCCTCGAGGTCGTAGAGGGTCTCCTTGCCGGTCTTGGCATCGACGGAGCGGACACCCTTGCGGAAGAAGATCATGGCACCACGGGGACCACGGAGGGACTTGTGGGTGGTGGTGGTGACAATGTCGGCGTACTTGAAGGGGGTGGGGATGACCTCGGCGGCGATGAGACCCGAGATGTGGGCCATGTCGACAACGAGGTAAGCACCGACAGAGTCGGCGATCTTGCGCATACGCTCGTAGTCAATGAGACGGCAGTAAGCAGAGGTACCGGCAACCAGAACCTTGGGGCGGTAGAGGATGGCGTTCTTCTGGAGGGTATCGTAGTCAATGATACCGGTCTCGAGGTCGACACGGTAGGGCATGGTCTCGAAGTAGGTGGAGACAGCGGAGATCCTGGGATATCATGTTAGTCCAAGCTCACTCAGCTGGCCCAATTGTGTCTGTCGTCACTCACTTTCGCTGGGGAGTCTGGTAGCCGTGGCTCAGATGGCCACCGTGGGGGAGGTCAAGACCCATGAGACGGCCGTGAGGGGGCATGATGGCCTGGTAGACCTGGAGGTTGGCGGGGGATCCAGAGAGGCACTGGACGTTGACACCCCACTTCTCAGAGTCGAGGTGGAAGGCCTCGAGGGCACGGCGCTGGCAGAGCAGCTCGATCTGGTCAATGTGCTGGTTGCCACCATAGTAACGAGCACCGGGGTAGCCCTCGGAGTACTTGTTGGACATGGGGGAGCCAAGAGCGTCGAAGACGGCGCGGGAGGTGATGTTCTCGGAGGCGATGAGAACGATGGACTCGCGCTGGCGCTGGATCTCATCCTTCTGTGGAGGGTGTAAGCCATTGTCGCCATGACAAGTGCCAATGGGCCAAGACGTACCATGATGGAGGCGACCTCGGGGTCGGAGTCGAGGAGAGACTTCTCGAGCATCTGGATAGAGGTGAGTCAGTCGATCTGGTGATGTCGTAGGAGGGGCAATGGAGGAGAAGCTAGCTTACCTCCTTGTGCGACTCGGAGAGCGCATAGTCGGCAGTGAGGGGAGCCATTGTGATGGTTTGAGGGTGGGAAGCTGTCAAGATGTTTCTTGAGAGTGTTGCAGGATGGATGAAGAGGAGGAGAGGAAGGAGAAGGACAAAAAAGGTGTGGGAGGAACAAAGGTAAAAGTAGTAGCTCGAGGAAAAATTTCGTCACGGCTCCCGAGCGAATGCGGCCACACAGAGACCAGACCACACACGGTAAAATACCGAACGAGAACGGGCGCGGCGGGGTTACTTGGAGGTGCGGGGTCTTTTTTATTGGTGGGGCCTCCGATCGACGCCCGGTCAGGATGATTCAGACGTGAGTGCGAGTGTAGCTACCCTGTAGCCTAGCAACTTGTTCTTAACCGTTGTTTGTTGATACATGGTATGACGCTGGTATTTTCCGCTGTCTCAGTCCTGAGGAATATTCATTTACTGGTGTTTGTCAAGCCGTGTCGTGTCCTATTGTCCAACTTCCAACCGTTGATTCTGCATGTGAAGGAAGCTTAACATCACGGGTGCTGACTTCACCACCTTCCACACTCACCCAACCTCAACAACAACAACAACCACCACCATCATGCACTGCTGCACATCCCGAACCACCCCAGCCATCACCTCGACACACCATCCCGATGACACGTCGAGCAAAGCAAATGCCGAATTACGAAGTTTGTCCGCATCTATTTAACGACTTGACCCGAAGCTGTCGCAGCTCCCACGGCGTGTCGTCCCGCAAAGACCGATCACGTTTCTCCAACAAGGTGAAGCACCCCGCGTTGAGATGGACAATGCCCACACCGACGAGTTTCCCTCAACCATTGGAAATCCACATTTCGCACCCAGCCAGAACTCTGCACACCACCATCCGCGCCCTTCTTGAGCATCATTGTCTGGCTCCCGGTCATCCGAATAGGGCCTAGTCCGTATTCAGCCTTAGTCGGTGTGGCTCAGTTGGTTAGAGCGTTGGTCTCATAATATGACTTGACCTCAGGTCAGGGACATCCAAAGGTCGAGAGTTCGAGCCTCTCCACCGACAAATCTTTTTGCCGACGGCCCGTCTAGGGTCATCTCTTTTTTCGTGGGGTTATCAACCCCCCTCGTTCTTGAGAGCTTTCCCGAATGCAGCTCCCCACAAGCACCAGGTTCAACAACCAAGTGCCCAGTCGGTGTGGCTCAGTTGGTTAGAGCGTTGGTCTCATAGCATGATTTGGCCCCAGGTCAGAGTAATCCAAAGGTCGAGAGTTCGAGCCTCTCCACCGACACAACAAGCTTGTCTGCTCGACAAGCGTTCCTTTTTGTCGTTTCGAGTGACTGAATGAGTTGACCCTGTACCCTGAAGCGAGAGACACCAGCTCTCGGCAGCCGCTGTCAGGTCCACTGGCATCAAACCAAATACCAGTCTCAGCCAGTAGACGGGTCGATGGCCTTGTCTCACCTCGTCTCTCTTTTTCTCCCCTGGCCTCAAAGTCATCACACCTATCTGTTCCACAACTGCATCACTGCACAAGCCAAAAGGACGAGGAGGCTTCGGGCGAAGGTGAGACAGGTAGAGATGTGTAGCATGTACTGTGCACGAGGCAAGGGGGCTTGGGCTGCTCTGTGGCTGCCAGAGCCGTGGATCTAGATTCAAGGGATGTGCATGGCAGCCCTTCTTTATCAGTTTCGGACCAACCGCTCCAGTGGCGGTCTGTTGTCTGTTCCTGGTGCATGACAAGATGGCTTTTTGGCGCCGGAATGTGATTTCCAAAAGCCATCACCGCCCCAACGCACGGGAGATGCGCGGAAAAAAAGCAAGCCACTGAGAGAGTGCGTCAGGTGTTGCCAATCCGGCCAGTTTCAGGATATGCCGTTGTCAACATAGTTCAGCCAGTCCAAACCTATCCGGAGCCAGTTGTTCCTGAGTAACTGACAGCGAGACCTTGAGCGCGCGTTGACTGAGCTGCTGGAGGAGAGGTTGGCCTCTATGTTACCATGCCGACTCCAAAGTGGCGGCGGCTGACCTGAGACTTTGACGAACATGATTCTAGAAAGACTGGGGTCGTCATGACAGAATAAAACACTGTCTTCACTAGTCATTACCCAGGTTAGAGTTCCCAAGGCATGGGGGGCGATTGGCATGCCAGTGCCCAGGGCACCATTGGCTATCAATGGATAGCAACATCTGTTTGTCTAAAGAGATCCCGAGACCCGAACCAGGTTCACCGGAAGGGAGAAACAAAGGGCAAGAAGAACGCAAAGGAAAAGAAGAAAGAAACGAAAAGAAAAGAAAAGGCCTATCTAACTCAATAGACACCAAGTCCAATGGCACAACAGTTGAGAACCCGGAACATGGTTGAGACTGGTCGACAGGCATCTAGTCACATGACCATATGACAATGAGGAGACGGCCTCTTCGACGCTGAGGATGAGGTGCTTCTAGGCGATTACGCTAGCACACATGAACAGCTGTGCACAGTTAGTGGGCCGGTAGTTGTCAGAGACGGCTTCCAGGCGTGCGTTAGCGGACCCTCGGGTCTTTGGGGTAGGTCGGTAGGTAATAATGAGCGGAGCTGTTCAGGGACTCGGAGGCGATGACGGAGCAAGCCGTTCAAGGACCGTCTCATCTCGAGTCGGCCAGTCGTTCTGTCCATCCGCCCTCTTGAGGAACAGACTGGTCCCGGCGCGGGCTGCTCGCTGCGTTCGGGCTCCATGGGTACCAAGCGTGGAGAGACCAAGCCAAGCATGGAGGCTGGGGGGGACAGGGGGACCCAACGGCTCTGCTGACCCGTTGCCGGTACGGTACGTAGCCTGCCTGTCGAGACGGCAGCCCAAGCAAGCAAGAGAGCTGGCGCGATCTGTCGGGTGGAGAGATCCCTGGTGATGAATGTCTCCCCCATGTCCTGCAGGGCCCAGGCAGGTCCAGTACGTAAATGTTGGGCCCTGGCCAGATTGGCAGATCACCTCCCATCGGATAATTAAGCCGTACAGGCCGAGGCGAAGGATGATGATGAGGGTGTCGCCTACCGGGGCCAAGTGAGGCTCCCGAAACTTGGCTTCATTGGGTGCCAGAGACCTCGTCGGCGCCAGCAAGAGACGGGTATCCGTCAAGATAGCTGCGTTGCCGTCCGCACAGCTGCGTCGAACCGCGCCGAACACGTGTGACTCCCCCGTCTGCTCGAGAATCCACTTTTTGCTGATTTCCATGGTGGTAGCCACGCCCACCAGGGCTGGGCTGGGCTGGCTGGCTGGCTTTTGCTGTTGGATCACCTGGGGAGGCCCGGGCCGGGGCCACTTCCCCCATCTGGTCTTGTCGACTTCTGGCGCCTCTGGCCTATCCTATTGCAGAGCCAGACGGGGAAGAGAAGAGAGTAGAACCAACCCAACGAGGAACCAAGCCTAGTGGTGGACGGGCATGAACTGGAAATGCAAGAGAGAACAGTGGGCGTCGAATCTGACACAGGCAATGACGGAGAGGGCAGCCCTCCTTGTTGGGGCGTCCCCTGAGCGAATGGGATCGCCGGGGCTTGCAAAACACGAAGCGCAGACAAGATGAGGAAGAGAAAAAGCAAGCTCGCATGGGAGGGACGTGGGATGGTGGTGGTGGTGTCGTGCGTGCGGCACAGGCCAATTTCATCAGCTAGCACATTTACAGCACTGGCCGTTGGGCAGTCAGTTCCTGGACACGCTGAAACGAGCACAGCTCGTGGGGAAAAAACCGAGGTGAATGGCCAGGGCGATTTCTTGCGCCGGGATGGAAATGACTGAGCAGATGCAGCATATCCGTATCGATGCCAGAGTTAGATCCATCGTAACGCGAGGTGAGGAGTGAGTGCTTGGCTGTTGTGCGACATAGGTGGTACTTGCAACGTTCACGGAACGGCCACGGAAGCCGACTGCAGACACCCAGAAAGCAGCCTTATTTGGTGGACTGGAGTTGACAAAGCTGGCAAGGTACTGCCAAATCGCGCCATGGTATGTTTCGAGTATTTGTAGTCTGCAGAGGAATAAACACAGTTTCGACATGTATGTTCCAGGGTAGTTTCACCATTTGGGCCCATGTATTTGTTTTCGCGAAAATTGACAACAACGCGAGGGCCGTAAATATCTCTGGGTGAACTACGGGTTAAAAATCGTGGGGAAAGGCAGAGGTTGGAGTACACCCAGGCAGGTAAGCTGTATCACCACCACATCCGCATACATACACGCTCATCAAGCTCCAGCAGCTGTGCGTTGTACTGCCGATGTGAAATGTCCCCCGCGCAATGTGGGATCTGGCGGTTGACCTCTACGTACCTGTTTTCAAAGCAAATGGCTACGTGGTGTCGACCAGCCTGCAGTTACACCTGCACACCTGCGCTGCATCGCGCCGCGGTGCACACTGCACTCTGCATACTGCACGCTGCTGCGGCAGCAGGACTTGCAACCGATGGAAAGACAGGGCCTGGCCAGCGGTCGGGAAGGGGGTGGACATCCCATTCGATAAACGACGACGACGACGTGCTCGCGCTGCTTTTTTCAGGCGACGGGTGTTTGTGCTTCTTTGGCCGTCCAGCCCAAACACTATCGTCGTCCAGTCCATCCGTCAGTCCCACCCAAAGATCACCTCCACTCATTTATCCAGGCCGGTACGTACCCAAGGAAGGTATCGGCGGGCAGCCAGCCGCAGCCCGCAGTCCTGCATCAGCCATGGATGGCAGCCCCCCCGGCCCAGACAGACAGAAAAATATGCATGTCCACACCTACCACCGGCATCATCATCATCATCTCTCCTTCCCCACCCTTTCTTCCCCACTCCACAGCTTTGCGTTCCCACAGCTTTGTCCAGCGGCCCCTGTTCAGAAGGAGCCACCCCTAGCTGCCTTAGTCTCCTTGGTTCACACGCCCCCTCCTCCCC
>JAANQP010000008.1:0-87635 GCA_011320165.1 Fusarium protoensiforme
GGATAACCGCGTACGACAGATAATAGATGGTTTCACTTGCTTGACTGTTTCACTTGCTTATCATATACGTTATAATATAACTATATTCTCTTGTAAGTATAAAAGCAGCTAAAGCTATTGCATTTTACTTGATCTAAACCCCAGGTACCTATATGCAAGCCCATTTAATTAAAATCTCACACCGAGCTGGCGCTAAACTTAGTGCTCCTCCCACCATGGTTAGCCCCCAGCTAAGTATTCCCTTATTGTTGAGGCTCTCTGACTGCACCTTCCCAACAGCCTTTGCAGGTACAGATATTCGGAAGGCGCATTTATCATTCACTGGCATTGTCTTGCCTTTATCCCTCATTAAGCGGTTCACGGCAGAAACTTCATCCGAAAGGCTCAGCAAACATAAAACAGCTTTCCCGCACACCCAGGATAACGTTATTCATTCAACATCTGCTCCCGCAATCTTCTACCACCTTAGGAGCTGGATCTTCTCGCTCCTCCACAATGGCGCCGAATACCAAGAACGTCATGATTATGGGCGTAAGCTATTTTTGTCCTTCCCACGAAAATTCACGGGCAACACGCTGACCACGAAATCATTAGGCCGGTGGCCTCTTTGGCAGCCACGTTTTCGCCGCCCTTCAAGCAGAGCCCTCGTTTAATGTTTCTGTTCTTTCTCGCAAGTGCTCCAAGTCGACCTTCCCCTCGAACATCAAGGTTTACAAGGTGGACGATGACTACCCCATTGACCAGCTTGTCGACGCTTTCACGGGTCAGGATGCCCTTGTGTCGACGATCCCTGGACGGCCGTACACCGCACACCTGCGCATGATTGAGGCTGCTGTTCAAGCGGGCGTCAAGCGTTTTATTCCCACCGAATACGGCAACAACACCTGTTCCGCAGCCGGCGAGCTGGTCCCACTGTATGCTGACAAGCCAAAGGTGGTCGCGTACCTCAAGAGCCAGGAGAGCACTGGCTTGACCTGGACAGCTATCCACACCGGCCAGTTCTTCGATTGGGGACTTGAGAGCGGGTGGCTAGATTACGATATCAAGAACAAGAGTGCTGTCATCTACGACTCGGGCGACAAGCGGTGGTCGACTACAAACATTGGAACCGCTAGTGCCGCCATCGTCAAGGTCCTGTTGACACCGGAGGAAACGAAGAACAGGCCTGTGCACGTTGCCTCATTCACCCTGTCGCAGAACCAGCTCCTCAGGGCCTTGGAGAAGGCTACCGGAGCCACGTGGGAGGTGCGAAAGATGACTTCGGAGGAGGCACTGAAGAAGGCGTCAGAGCTTAGCAACCAGGACCACTCGGAGGGGCTGAAGTTGCAGATATTGATGCTGCTGTATGCTGATAATGTAGACAGAGGAGCAGACTTTGAGAAGGGACATCTGCTGGACAACGAGCTGCTTCAGCTGCCAGAGGAGGACTTGACCCAGATTGTCGAACAAGTTGTCAAACAGTAAGCGCCTGGACCTGTCGCCGGAGGGTAGAAGTTCGCCTTGGTAGAAACAGCTCCCAATAGTTTACATCAAGAGGCAATTTCACTGGACAGTTCAAACTTATCCCGATCTACCCACATTCGTAGGAGGTATAGCAAGCATCACCGGGAGGGCCTCAACTGCCGGTAGAATGCTCGCTCCGCAACGGCCACAGAGCTCCAGAGCCACAGAGCCGCAGAGCCGCAGAGCCGCAGAGCCGCAGAGCCGCAGAGCCGCAGCAGGGCTTTGTACCTAGGGACTGTGGGGTCAGTGGAGAGGGAGCTTCAATCGTTGGTGTACCCACACCCCTAGTTGAATCTCAGACTGATGCTTGATGTAAGCTACGCAGGGCGTTGCATGATTCACCGAGGTGGCAGTGCAGAGGGAGGGAGGGAGGCCTTTTAAAGTCCCCAACAAACAGTACATAAGGTAAGGCATAACCCGCCCGAAATCGGAGCCAGAGAGCCGCAAAGGCTGAGTCACGGGACCTTATTTTGCTCTCTCGTCTTTCCTTATACCTGTTGTTTCTCTCCTCCCCTCAACACCACCACTACTCCCATCATCAACCTCCTTCTTCAAGTCCGCTTAGACCTTCTTCCAGCTCTTCCAATTCATCACCCCCTCCCCCAATTGAATCGCTTGTTTGCTCAGAAGCGGAAGTGTCTCAACATGTCTGCCCGAGATATCGTCAATATCACTACCGACAAGTCGTATCCGAGTAAGCTTGCTTCGTCCAATTCTGCCCCAAACCTCCCGCTACTTCGCCCTTGCTAACTGCCCATCTCCCTCGCAGCTGCTGGCCCATATGTGAGCAACAAGCCCACACCGATCCAGCGACGCCGCTGCTAACTTGCTTCCTCCCCAGTCCCCCGCTACCGTCGCCCCCGCCAGTGCGCGCCTCATCCATGTCTCGGGCCAGATCCCAGGCCGGCCAGACGGCTCGCTCGTCGAGGGATCCATGACCGACAAAGCCCTCGCCTGCGTGGCCAACATCAAAGCCATCCTCGAAGCCTCCGGGTCCGACATGGAGCATGTGCTCAAGGTCGGCATCTTCGTCACCGACATCAGCGTCTTCAAGGAGGTCAACGTCGTCTTCGAGAAGAGCTTCCCCAACAAGCCTGCGCGCTCTACCGTGGGGGTTGCGTCGCTGCCACTGGGTGTTGATATTGAGATGGACTGTGTTGCCATCACTAAGTAGATGCGCGAGTGCATTTAAGGATGGAGAAGACAAAGGTCTGGGACGGACGATGTGCCGGATGAATGCTCCATTGTGCATAGCTCTTGAGGAATCAATCATTCGCATTATTTGCACATGTGCCCTCCCCTCGTGAGTTTCCGCAAAAGGGAAAAAGAAATATCCCATGAGCCGGCATTGATCATCATCGCGACCAGAAAACAACCAGATTGTCAAAATCCGCTTCCCCAAGTTCGCCAATACCTCGCTCGTCATCTGGAAGCAGGGAGCGACGCAGTAAAAATGCTTCTTGAAACTCCGAAGCTGCTTGAGACCCTTTACCCATTGCTTGAGACACCTGCGCTACCTTATACGTGGACCGAGCGAGCTCTTGTTTATAATGAGGGCGGCCACTGAACACCTTCAAGGCTTGGTTGATGAGTGCCCTAGTCGCGTCAGCGGCGAAACTCCATGAAAGGGCAGCACGTCACTTACCGAGCTTCTTCGTAATTCTTGAATCGAATATTGTCATCCGCGAGCCTGTGACAAACATATCCGATGCGATGATGCCTGTCTCCAAGAGTGGCACGATACTGTTTTAAGCATCGAGTGTGAAACTCGAGGCCCTTCTCAAATTGCCCTTGGCTGACATAGACGTTGCCCAGCGCGTAGAGCATTTTGCCTGTTCTAGTGGGAGCGTTAGTTCGCCTTTTGCTTCGGAAACGAAACAAGCACTTACTTGAAGGAGAGGGTGTCGTCAACTCCGTGTGCCACCCTATAAATGTCAATGATCTCAAGCAGAGCGAGTTCGGCATCGTCATAGTTCCCTAGCATCTAGTACATGAGCCCTATATTGGACTCTGTCCACCCCAGCATCGTGTCTTCGTAGTTTGGAAGAGCTTGGAAGCTGTCGATGGCTTGCACGAAATACGTGATGGCTACCTCGTATTCACCGTTCATGGCATGCGCAACTCCAACTTCGTTGTAGCCAATACGCAGCTCGTAATCGACCACAGGTTTTCCGTGCTCGGATCTTCTCTGCAGCATCATATCGAGCCATATCTTTGAGTGTTTGAGGAAGCTCTTTGTGCCGTTTGTTTCCCCAGCGGCTGTCCCTTGGTTGTGATGGGTTTCTCGGAGCAGGTAAGCCACGTCCTTTGAAGATTTGTCTTGTAGCCCATCGCATATCTTCTGTACCAGCTCAAACCATTCCTTCGACTCCTCTTGGAAGCTTCTCTCGAACCAGTACCTAATCTATCCGTCAGCGTCATCTTAGCTATTGAGGTGAGGCTATCCTACCATCCTGTGTCGTTGAAGAGTTCTGCGCTGGATATGTCGCTGTGGAATTCCGGGAGTGACGCCATCGATTCATAGGCGTTCTTCAAGCGGACTGCACTGGGGAAGAGGGAGGCACAGTCATTATAGCGACCGGTACTGAACCGAGTTTCTAGGCGCGAGAATGGCCATACGCTTGAGACGGCGTGGACTGCTGTGTTGTATGTTTCGGCAAGCTTGTTATTGTCTAACTTTTCTCTGACCACATCTATATGTCGCGGGTCTCTGGGTTCTGGCTGATCAGTGAAGTTTGTAGAAGCTGTGCTCTTGCTTCATAGTATTGACTCAATCCCTTCGGTAAATACCCCAAAGTCCCCGTGGAGCATGCGCCCGTTAGGATTCTCTCCGGTATCCGGTCCGGGTCGAGCATCGAGATGAGGTACAATAATCCTAGGCTCTTCGATGCAAGTCCATCTAGGCCAAGTTTAGATGAGATGGAGTGCATCTGTTCTGGGGTCGTCGTCGAAGCCCCTTTCCTGCTGACCCCGTCGAGACCGCTTTCGTCACACAACAGAAGAAATTCGGAATAGGAAAGCCGGAGTCGGTTCATCACACAGGCCATTTGGCTGATCAAGAGCGGTAAGCCTCCGAGCTTGTTCACAACCTCGGCCACGCACTTATCCTGGGCAGGCTTGAGTGATTTTCGCGTGAGGGAGTTCATGAATTGAGCAGCTTCAGAGTTTGAGAATGGTCGCAAGTCGATGCCTTTGTTTGTAGTGTATGTTTGGTTCTTCGCTAAAGAGTCACGACTTGTGATGAGGACGGCACCCAACCCAGTCGTGGGCCAAAACTCTTCCAGCACGTCTAGGTTATCGGCGTTGTCGAATATCAGTAGCCAGGAAGCTTCATTCTGGGGCGACGAAGGACTATCGTATGAGCGAACGGGGTTTGACAGCCATCCCTTGACAAGCTCGCAGGCAGACGTGAGATCCGTGGACTCGTTCTGTTCCTCCAAGCCCAAGTCGACGGCAATACGTGCGAACTCTTCGGACAGAATGTTCTTGTCGTCCGCGGTCACCCAAAGTACAGCATCATATTTGGACCTCCTCGTGTATGCGTACTCGACAGCGATCTCTGTTTTCCCGATGCCGCCCATGCCGCAAAGAGCAAATGTCCGAATGGATTCCTGGCCTGGCATACCGGCTGTCCTAGTTCCCGGCAGCAGGCTCTCGCCAATGAGGTCGAGAACGTCTTGTCTGCCGAAAAAGTCGTTTCTCTTCTTATGAGTTCTCATGGAAAAACAAGGGAGACGAGGGTTTCTGTTTTGGAGTTCAAAGGTTGTGATCTGGTTGCCGCTACCATGCGAGCGGCCGCTTGAAGAACCAAAGATGGCGTCCTTTGAGCTGCCAGGAGACTAGGAGACTTCCAAAGATACGCCTTTCGCAGTTGGCACCATGATGGCTTGGCTTCTCATGTCGTCGGTGGTTTGACTCCGAATCGTCCCCATCTCATGAGCGCCACGACTGCTAGCTGTACAGACATCAGCGTATGTACGTTACAGAAAGGCGTGATATCCTCACTTACTGTGGAACTTCTCGTAAATTAGGTCTGGGGCATCTTTCAAGGCGAGTTGCAGCGCGTTTTCAATCGCGCGATAAAGAGCCTCTCCCTCTTGAACCTTGCATATACTACCATGGTCTTGGCCAACTCCCACGATAACTTCATTCCGGCATCCTATCACAGAACGGTTCTTGGAGATGATCTATTCGAATAGGAATTAATGGGGGTGAACTGCGAGCGGTCGGGACGGCTCCAACTCACCGGAACTTGTCGAGGTTTACGATACTTGGCGAACATTCCCTGATAGACTCGTGACTCCACTGTCTCATACGCCGATACGATTGGTACCTGAATGCCAAGGAGTTCGAAGGCATGACAGAACTTTGCCAAAATTACGTTGTGGTCGGCGGTCAGTGCATTTCTTTGAGGCGATGTTTTTTGATGGGATCGCAGGATGAGTTCCAACATGTTCGGACTCGCTTCGATGGTCAGGGGCAAATGAGGTGTTCCCAAGAACACAAAGCCGGAGATGACTTCAATGACATCAAGGTGCCGAAAGATGCGGTCCTTTGTCAAAGACAAAGCCTTGACTCAGTTAGGATTGAACAATACTTCAGGGTAAAAGCTATGACCTACCCGTTTCAAGATGACGCCTCCAAGGCTGTGACAGATGAAGAAGAGCGGCTTTCTTCTCCTCTGCCTCATACTCCGAGGCAGTGAGCTTGCCGCCCCATCTTGCAGCGTGAAATACCCCTCGCTTCCTGTACAAAGCTTATCGAGAGCGCCCAGTAGTTTCTCTCCCTCATCGGCCAATTTCTTCATGAGGGGCCTATCGGCGACCCCCACTGTGCATTCGAACGTCCACATCTGAACTCGATCGCCGCAGTCCCGGACAAGCTTCTCCAGCCAGCGTCCGGCTTCACTTTGCCACTCCGGTGGCGCTGGAGTGCTGACTCCTGGGACGAGGATGACACTGTAAGAAGTTTTAGTTAGTTACTTGAGGTACAAGTGAAGGTATTATGTGCCGCAAGCGAGGGCTAGAGGCTGACTTGACTCCGCCCTTCGTGGCTCTTGGGGCATCCGCCGGATAAAAAGGCCGGAACATGATAGCGGGTTTCCCGACGCCTCGTATAGTCACGAAACAGATGTTCGTATGGTATGCATGCGTGGGGATATAACTCTTGTCTCACTTGGAAGTGACGAAAAATATTTTTTTAAAAATACTTTATTATTTTAAGCTATTACTAGCTAATTAGCTCTTTAGATAGCTTAATAAAATTATAAGAGTATTTAGTGTGATATATAGATGGTCTCCTATAGAAGTAGGGAGAGGCCTTAGTATCGTATTACCATCTACCTTTTCGCTAAATATTACTAAAGAAAGGCAGAAGGGGCGGGCTATAATCATTAAAGACTCTTATAACCAACTTAGTAGTCAGTCTATTCATACGCTTATTATATCTATAGCTTAGTGATCTAGCTCCATGCCCCTATAAGATATAAATAATGCATAGTAGTATATCTATGAATGAGATTATCTAAATTACTAGTGCCTAATAATATATTATAGCCAAATAGTAAGCCTACTTTCAACAAGATAAAATACAGTATCGGAGTGTCCGCCATTTTATCATCCTTGCCTATTTTCAGGTAACGAACCAAGTTAGCTCGCTTTCGGACGAGCCGCCTTGGGTCACAATCGCCTCGTAGGTTTGTCCGACGTGCTATCAAGATAAGAAAAACCTATGACTTCAGCATTCTAAGACTACCGGGGCACCTAAGTGAACCTGGCCGGAGTGGCTAATGTGCATGGATTGGAGAGGATGGGAACACGGGGATAAGAATGTCACATTCCCGCCTATGATGGCCGCTGAAAGAACGGAGGGAGACTACGCTCTATTATCAATATTATCTGCTCCCTGAACTTTTCAATACCCCTTAAATATGGCAATCTCACCATCGCCGGAAAAACATAACAATGGAGACGAAAAAGAGGCACCCCAGCCAGCGCAGAGGGTGGACTCTTTTGGTATAGCGGAGGAGGTCTCTCACCCATCTACCAGGCGAGCCCTCACAGCCCGCCATGCCATCTTCATTGCCTGGGGCGGAACTGTGGGCACCGGCCTCTTTATCACCACCGGAAAGACCCTCGCTATCGGTGGCCCAGCCTTCCTTGTCGGCAGCTATGTCTTCATATCAATCTTGGTATACTTTATTCTCACGGCTGTCATCGAAATGGCAACCTTCTTGCCTGTGAGGGAAGGCTCCATGAGCCATTATGGCAGCCGCTTCGTGTCGAAAAGTCTCGGGTTTGCCATGGGTTGGCTCTACGTCTACTCTTTCGCTATCCTGGTCCCATTCGAGCTTGTGGCGTCGGCCATACTTATCGACTTTTGGAAACCAGGTGTGAATAGCGCAGTTTGGATCACCATCCTCCTGGTACTGCTGGTAATCCTCAACGTTCTTCCCGTGAGGTTTTACGGGGAGGCAGAGTTCATTTTCACCGGGGTCAAGTTTCTCACCATTGTTGGGCTGCTTCTTCTCTCGTTTATCCTGTTCTGGGGAGGAGGACCTCAACGCCAGAGGCTAGGGTTTCATTACTGGAAGGACCCAGGGGCAGCCAATACACTGATCCTGGAGGGTGATACCGGAAGACTGGTTGCCGTCATTGCAACTGTTATCAGCGCCGTCCTTCCCTTCACCTTTACGCCTGAAATGCTGGTCGGCACTGCAGCTGAGATCAAGTCCCCGAGAACAAACGTTCCCAGGGTTGCAAAGCATTTCTCCTGGCGACTGATCGTTCTGTTCATCGGAAGTGTCGTTGGCATCTCCGTCATCTGTCCCTCCGACTCTCCCGCTCTCATAAGCGGTTCATCCGACGCTGGGTCCTCACCCTGGGTTGTCGGCATCCGCCATGCTGGAATTGAAGCTTTGGATAGCGTCATCAATGCTGTTGCTCTCATTGCAGCTTGGTCAACCGGCAACGCGTTCCTATACCTGGCCAGCCGATGCCTACACTCATTGGCCATCGAAGGCGATGCGCCTGCCATCTTCAAGAGGTGCACTGCCAGAGGAGTTCCTATTTATGCTGTGGGAGCCGTGTCTTGCGTCTCCCTTCTCGCATATCTGACCCTTAACTCTTCATCATCAAATGTTTTCAACTGGTTATTGAATCTGGTCAACACGGGTGGCTTCTTATCTTGGGTCTGCTGTTCCGTCACCTATCTTCGCTTCAGGAAAGCCTGCAATACGCAAGGAATTTCTAAGGCGGAGCTTACCCAGAGGTCCTCGCTGCAACCCGTTGCCTCATGGATTACCCTCTTCATCTTTAGTCTCTTGTGCTTCCTGAACGGCTTCACGGTTTTTTTCCCCAGCCAGTGGTCTGCCGCTTCCTTTTTCTCCGCCTATATTGGTCTGCCGGTATTCGCCGCTGTGTATCTGGTACATCGATACATGCATCGCAGAGATCCTTGGGCGATTCCGTCTCCTCTCGTGGACTTGCAATTGGACCCAGCAGAACTGGAGGATGAGTGATTCTACCGGTGGACGAATCAGCGAGTGCAGCCAGCTTAAACATTTTTTTGGTTGTCAATCGTTGTTTATTTACTTCAGGAGGCTTCTTCATGCTGAGCCAAAGGCAAATACCGATAGATGAATGGTGTCTGCCTCTTGGTAGGCGTATCGTCTTCTATTTAGATTGCACTATCAAGTTCTGCGGAACCAGCTCATCCAATACAACTATACCGATCCACATATTGTAGGGTCTTGATGGTTGCCTTTTTTGTTGCTAGACTTCCGCAGCGGTGTCACAGACCGCATCAAGTTCATATCAATAGGCTTGCGCAACGCAACCTGTATTTACATGGCATTCACCTGCGATCACTTACGATACCACGTTGCTGATATTCTTAGCGATGTAGATACGCGCGCTATGGAAAACCAGGATACAAGCAGTTCATCTGCGCTTTGAACTTGAACTGGAGACAGTCGGGCTCAGCCGGGAGCTGAGGTTTGATGCGTTTCAAACACTATGCGTTGGCTAGCCATATGAGGAGACAGGACTGCCCTAGTAACATTCTCAAATCAAAATCACTTGTCATGTCCTGAACACATGTAAACGGCATCTTACTTCCAAGATTCGCTTTTTAAAATCACCAGGGAAGACCACGTGGCAAATCTTCATTGCCAATGCCCGGTGTTATCAGCCATAATATCAAAGAAGACACTAATATTTCATAATAGCATTAAAGTCTAATGCTATGAAATAGTATTGTTGACTTTGATGACGCCTCCGAGAGGATTTGTCGGGCATAACATAAAAAAACACAATTATGATAACATGACAGCATTAAAACCCAATGCTATAAAACACCGTAATGAAATGGTATAATCTAGTGCGGTGTTTCACAGTATTGTGCTTTAATGCTATCATATT
The DNA here is from genome assembly GCA_011320165.1 of Fusarium protoensiforme. Taxonomy (NCBI): domain Eukaryota; kingdom Fungi; phylum Ascomycota; class Sordariomycetes; order Hypocreales; family Nectriaceae; genus Fusarium; species Fusarium protoensiforme. The sequence continues at coordinate 9,924 of JAANQP010000008.1, forward strand.
TGGTATTGTGCCTAATAACTACTCTTGGAATCATCATTGATATCAACAATGGCTGCTTTTGCAAGTATACTGGGCCTGGATGTATCCATTTAACAGCGAAGGCACAATATATTTGCTACAAATGAACATTGAAACAACATAAAGATGCAGTATATGATTGAGAAAAGTCTGCGAGTTTGCATTTGCACAGTCATCATCGACAGCACCCTCCTCCAGTAAAGCCTCAGCCAAGAAGCCACGTCATTTCTCCAGCGATGCTCATGAACAACTTTTCAATCTTTACCAAACATCTTCCTATGGGATAGTTAGCTTAGGATCAAATTGTAAAGACACTCAGAGTCCCTGTTGCCACGAACTCTCATTCCAGACCGGCGTGGGTGGTTACTCGCCTGATATTGCTGTCTCGACTTCATATTCCTCAGAACTTCCTCGGCGTCTGGCCTAGATAAGGTGTTTTGCTCAACCAGAATCTGAATCAGCGTATCATTTACTTGCTGTGCCATCCTGCTGGCGTCTCCGCAGATGTATATGTATGCTCCCTGGGATATTAGATCGGCAACAACTCGTCCATGTTCCTGGAGGCGGTGCTGAACGTAAAACTTCTCTGGACCTTCCCTAGAAAAGGCTGTTATGAATTCGAACACCTCACCAAGTATCTTCTTGTACTTCTGTTTTTAGGTCAGCGAACACAGGCTCACGTCAGGGTGCGCGCAATTTACCTCCCACTCGGCCTCGTATATCAGGTCCTCTGATGCCCTGCGGCAGCCAAAGAAAAGAAGCATGCGTCCAACCTCTCTGCCTTGCTCTGAATCCCTTACACGCTCCTGCAAAAAGCCACGGAATGGAGCAACCCCAGTGCCAGGCCCGATCATGATAACCGGACACTTTGTGTCAGCTGGTAACCTGAAGTGCGAGTGGCGGATGTGGACTGGCAGCCTCATGTCCCTGCGCATATTTCGCGGACCATGCAGTTGGTAAGGAAGTCCAAAGTTGTCAGGAGAGGCCACGTTGTTCTGGTGGTTCTTCAAGGCCAGCAGGTAATTGGTCGTCACGCCTTTGAAAAGTGTCTTCCGGTTGTCCAATGCCTTTGATTCCACCACAGCCGTGATAGAAACCCGCCGGGGCTGTACCAACGACGAAGATGATATGGAGTAATACCGAGGTTGAAGTTTGGCGAGTCCTTCAATTACAGCGGAGCAGGGCACGTCCCGCCAAACCTCGCCGTCGCTGACCATTGCCAAGAAGCCCGCAAGATTCAGATACGATGACCTCGCCTCCTGATGGAAAAGATCCTTATCGCGACCTAGAGCATCCATCTTGTCCTTTGCGTTCTCGCTCGGGGCGAAACTTGCCAGGGTAGCACACAGCTGCCTCGACACTGGGGCGCAGATCTCCAAGTAATATCGGAAGAGTGCATCAAAAGTTGTTGGTGTTGGGAAAGGGGCTTTAGCTGAGCTTTCTAGCGCTTTGATGTCAAAAACAGTGCTTCTTGCTTCCCATAGATTAAGGATTTGAAGAAGTTTGTTCACTTCCTCGCTCGGGTTGTTGGGCCAGATGGCGATATGATCTCCGGTAGTGTATGATAGATTTGAGTCGCCAAGGTCGATCTCCATGTGCAAGCAGTTTCTGACGTTGCTGGAAAAGAGCTCACGTGACTCCGAGACAGCGGCAAGATAGGGGTTATGGGCATCGTAGGGCCCTTTAGCATTGCCCTGAAGAGCTGCTGCTGTCGGCTCCCCTAGGAAGACATCGGCGGAACCCACGGTCAAGTCCTTGCGAGATGAAATTAAGAAAGCAGGTTCATAGACGGCTGCTCGTTCGCTCAATCCTAACATCTTGGCGAGACCGGCCCACATGGACTCCTTCCACGCCAAGAAGTCTTCTTCCAAGGCTCCCTTGCCATCATCTCCCTCCCCGACATTGCCTATGAGACTTGCTCCCAGGCTGATAAGGGCCTCATTGGCAGAATGGACCATCCAGTTGAACTTCTCATAGGTGCTGTTGCCGAGGCCAAATGCCGCAAAGGACAAGCCAATGAATGGCAAAGGGCTTCCAGAAACCCGGTCGTCTGAGGTGATAAAATCATGAAAGTCCACAGCGTTGTCGGTTGGCTCGCCCTCTCCGTAAGTTGCAAGGACGAAGATGAGAACCGCATCTCTGGAGAGCCGGTTGAGGTTGTCGTAGTTGTACTCTTCGAGGTCTGCAACCATTGTCTTCAGACCAAACCGACTCTTGCCCTCCTTGGCAAGACGTGTGGCATAATCTTCAGCAGTGCCGGTCTGTGATCCGAAGAAGACGATACAGTTAGTGCCATTTCTTTCAACGACTTGAACAATGTCCCTGGAATTGTCGGCTTGAGCGGGAGAGGTGTTACAGGCGTCGCCATTGGGCTTGATTGTTATCCGTTTGCTGACATAGTAAACCAGGAGTAGTATCACGGCAACGGCGAGGGTATCGGTCAATGTGTTGGCTTCCATGTTGCAATTTTCAGTTGGAGTTGAATGACTGAATAGAAACTAACCTACGGAAAACATCATTCACTTCACTTTAACATCTACTCATCGTTCATGCGCTTAGTCTATTTTGCCCAAGTATCCATTGAACCATTCCTTGAAACCCCAAATCGGACAAGCCGAATATGCTGTCAACCGTGGTCGGGCTGCGACCGAAGACCGTCGGACGCAGCGACGCGGCTCTTATTGGACGACTGCAAACTCACTTGATTCCTTCTTTCGCAAATTGAGAGATGAATGCGCCGATGGTTCGAGGTTTGTGATCAAGACGAGCTCATTTTAGTGAGCAACGCGTAGCGATGAGTCGAGGGCGACCTCGATCTTCCTCAGGCTGTGCGCCTGATGATGCGTGGATAAGACCACTACGCGGGTTTGACATCCAAAGCTTTGTCTATCGTTGGGCCAACTCACGACGCTCATTTTATGTATCAACAATATTTCCTTTTAATAGGGTGTTTCTCCCTAATATACAGCGATATAAAAAAGTAAAGAACAGACAGTAGTAGCAAAAGAGGGCAAGAAGGTGATTTGTGTTTTGCTCTACTTCCATCATTGCCATTGTCAATCTATAGTAGGAACCCAGCATCAACCACAATATTCACACCAGTCATGCTCTTGCATTCTGCTAACCCAAGGACCTGCTGCGCTACGTCCTAGAGGTGCTTTAGCTATGCACTTCCAAGTCTGAATAGTCACGGAAGAGCGTGCTTACCTCGACTTTGGCAAACCGCTTCAACTTGGTCTTTGACTTGTGCCCTTCTTTCTGCTCCTCGGTAAAACGCTGGGACCAGTCCTTGAAAACAGGTCAGTAGTGGTAGCTGGTCATTTGAAGCTCAAAATCTCACCGTTTCAAGCAACCCTGGAGATACAGTATTCACGCGGATCTTAGGGGCCACCATCGACGCCAGACCCTTGACCATGTGAATCTGTGCTGCTTTCGTAACAGAATAAGCCTTCAAAGCATTAGCTACTATAAGGGTATCACTCTTCAAATCATTAGTTACCAATGAGCTGCCCATTCCGCTGATGCCAGCCAGTGAAGCGGTTGTGATAAAGCAGCCTTCTCTATCCGCAAGGTGCTTCTCTGCCGCATGAAGCAGCCATAGATGAGACTTGACATTCATAGTGTAAGCTCTGTCCCAATCCTCGTCAAAGACATTGTCGCCGATGCGTGTCGTATCTCGAAACTGGGTCCATCCGCCGTTGGAAAAGATGACATCGATGCTCTTAATGGCCTCGTGAGTCTGAGAGACCAACCGTTTCACGTCTGAATGAGACGACAAATCGGCTTGGATTGCCATGTGCCTGGGGGTGCCCCTACCGGAAGTATCGGAAGATACGCCCAAGCCATTCAACTCGGTGATAAGGTCGTTGGCTCGCGTGCTGTTTGAGCTGTAGTTGACAACAACCCTGAAGCCATGGTGTGCAAATAACCTGGCAACAGCGGCACCCAAGCCTGCAGATCCAGCCGTGACGAGTACCACGCGGTTATCAGCCATGTCGATGTCCTGCTTGGCTTACTCTGCTGTGCTTGTTCTTTTCTGCTCGATTGTGGTCTTTGTCATACCAAGTTATCGAAACAAGACAGAGGCCATTTCGAAAGTATTCTGCCGCTGTCGGCGCAGCCGCTAGATACCAACAGTGTCATCGGACATGGCCTCGCCACCGTCGGCTTGTCCGACAGAGCATCGAGATGATGGCACCCCGCATCGTTTTCGGGATTTGAGGACCAAGTGAAAAGGTCACAATCGCCGATGGGAAGAAAAGTCATTTACGAGGCAAGAGAAATCATCCAAACAACAATTTGTCCCATAGCCAGCTTATCGGGCAACTCCAATACCCTGGTTAAACATATCCAACTCTCCATTTCTCAATTCTACAAACCATGGATGCTAAGGCCGGCATCTCTACCGACTGGCTAGGATACCACTGGCACCAGCTCAAAGACCAAGAGCACGCCGGCCCAGTCGTGACCGCAGTGGTTGTGGTGGTGCTCACCTACGTCCTGTACAATGTAAGACCCCAGATGCCTCCCATGGATACAGATGATAACACAGGGCAGGTCATGTTTGTAACCGATATTCCCCATATCAAGGGAATCCCCGAGATTCCAGGCGCTGTCCCGGTCTTCGGCCACCTCTTGAAGCTGGGTGAGGATCATGCCAGCGTCTGCGAGAAATGGTGGCGCCAATACAGCCACTCCGTGTTCCAGATCAAGCTGGGAAACACCAGAGCAGTGGTGGTCAACTCGTTCGATGACTGCAAGAAGATGCTCCTCGGCAATCAGAATGCAGTGATTGACCGCCCCAAGCTCTACACTTTCCACGGCGTCATCAGCAGCACACAGGGCTTTACTATTGGCTCATCGCCCTGGGATGACTCTTGCAAGAAGAAGCGCAAGGCCGCCGGCACGGCTCTCGGCAGACCTGCGTTGAGGAACTACTATCCCATGTTTGACCTTGAGAGCTACTGCATTCTGCGAGACATGAACAAGGATAGCCAAAACGGTCAGGTCGAGATTGATGTGCGTCCCTACATTCAGCGATACGCCCTCAACACCACCTTGACCCTCTGCTACGGAATTCGCATGGATGCCGTCTACGATGAGCTACTTCGTGAGATTCTCCACGTTGGGTCCTCAATCTCGCTGCTACGCAGCGCCTCTGAAAACCTCCAAGACTATGTGCCTGCCTTGAGGTATATCCCCAACAATGAGAAGAACGCCAGATCAAAGGAACTGCGAGACCGGCGCGACGCCTACCTGAAACTCCTCCTGGACAAGGTCCGCGAGATGATCAAGAATGGCACGGATAAGCCATGCATCTCGGCCGCCATTCTCAAAGATGAGGAGACCAAGCTTACCGGTGTCGAAGTCTCCTCCATCTGCCTGTCTCTGGTGTCTGGTGGTTTTGAAACCATCCCAGGAACCTTGACCTCTTGCATTGGGTCTCTTTCGACCGAACAAGGCCAGGCGTGGCAGGACCGTGCTTATGAGGACATCAAGCGCCATTACCCAGATATGCGCGAGGCTTGGACCAGCTGCTTCAAAGAGGAAAAGATCCCATACATCAACGCCATTGTCAAGGAGGCGGGCCGATACTACACTGTCAGCTCCATGAGTCTACCCCGGAAGACCGTCACCGAGGTCAACTGGAACGGCGCCATCATTCCGCCCAAGACGATGATCTTGATCAACGCACAGGCTGGCAACCATGGTAAGATGCTTTTGACCAAACCTGGTAGAATAGACGTGTCTAACAGTTCCAGACGTCGATCACTTCGGACCTGACGCAGGAAGCTTCAATCCCGAGAGGTGGTTGAAGAGCTTGGATCCCCCGACCGAAGCCGAGAGTGTTGGTCTCGGCCACCTAAGCTTTGGTACCGGTTCTCGCGCCTGTTCGGGTCAGTACATTGCCTCTCGTCTTCTGTACGCGGCCTTGGTCAGACTTCTGTCTTCCTACAAGATTGTGGCCAGCAAGGACCACCCTCCCAACACGGATTATGTTGAATACAACCAGTTCAAGACTGCACTGGTAGCGATCCCGAGGGAGTTCAAGGTCAAGCTCATTCCAAGAGACACGGGAATGATGGAAGAGTGTCTGAGCGCTGCCGAGGAGAGGACTCGAGAGCACTACAAGGAGTGAATGAAGGCTTTGGCCAGTACACTATAGTCTATTTCCGTAGCACAAAGTAGTTGAATCAGTACACAGAAGGTCACGGTTCCACAGTGATCGTTGAAGGTGCTTTCAATGAATACAATTCAATGACTAAAAGCTCCCACACTGGTTCGAATTACCCGCACACTCGAGATGCCAGTTCCCTAACAGCAGCGGTAAAAGCCAACGTAATAGCTATACCAGCTAGGCACCAATATGTGCTATCCATACCTTGAGAAGGGTCTTTTGCTTGCTTTTTGTCCCGTCGGCACTGCGAGAATCATCTACGTGATTGTCTGGCAAGGTCAATGACGGACCTACCGGCTCCCCGCGTGCCGAATATGGGATGATCCCGACAAGGGTGACGGATGATACGGGTTGGGAATATTCAGCTTGTGTGATATGTCGGAAGCCCCGATCCCATGTAGTGTAGGTTAGATACGCTCGTATGTTAGCGGCTCACCCGATGCTCGAATTGCAAGGACCTGATAACGAAGCAACCAACCGAACTTACAGGCGGCGAACTCCAATGTGGCAGAATTGGAGACTACAAATCTCATTCATCTCCTCTTCTCTTTCTAGTCAATCTCAAGCCATAGCAAACCTCACTGATATCCCCACCAAGGCATCCATATATGACCCCAGAGAGTATGGCGACTCCATCCCAGACCAAGGCGGAAGAGCAGGGCTTGGCCAGAACACCAAGCGCAGTCCACCCAGAGAAGGCAGCTCTGAGCAATGACGCCGAGCAGCTTGCCCAGCTTGGACACTCCCAGGACCTCGAAAGGCGCTTCTCTTTGGTGTCTGCTGGGTCCCTATGCATGTGTCTGCTGGCAACTTGGGAAGCCCTGTCATCCGTCATCGCAGCAGCTCTTCAGTCAGGAGGTGCCCCATGTCTATTCTACAATTAGTAAGTGTCAGAAAACAATGGCGTCATGCGGGCCTCATTGATAACCGTGGGTAGTGTCCTCTCGTTCCTTTGCACCATCGCTGTAGCTGCTTCACTTGCCGAGATTGCATCCATCTATCCGACAGCGGGAGGTACGCATACTGCAATCGCTATTGAAATATCTTTTCCCTCTACCCTACTAACAATTGTTCAGGTCAGTATTACTGGGTCGCGGCATTGTCTCCTGCCTCCTCCCGCTCGGCCGCCGCGTGGTTCACGGGTTGGATCTCAGTCGGTGGACAGATCCTCCTAACGGCGGCAGCAGCCCTTGCCGGCGGGTTACAGACCCAGTCACTCATCATCATCAACTCAGACTCTTACGTCGCAGAGCGGTGGCAGGGGATGATGTTCTATTGGGCCGTCCTTGCCTACGCCGCCATTTTCAACACTTTGGGTTCGAGGTTTCTCCCTCATACAAACTACATCTCGGGTACCCTCCCCTATCTACCGTCACGGGAGATGAACTGATCGTGTTGCAAGGCATCATCCACGTCGGCGGCTTTATCGCAATTGTAATTGTACTTGGTATCATGGCACCCAAGAACACTGCATCCTTCGTCTTCAAGGACTTCTCCAATGAAAGCGGATGGGAGAGCGATGGTATATCCTGGCTGGTTGGCCTACTAAGTACCGTTTATCCATTCTTGGGGTCCGTCCGCACCATCTAGACTGCTTCGGAAGCTCAGGCTAACGTCTGTTTATGTAGGTACGATGCTGCCTGCCACATCTCCGAGGAGGTTCCGTCGCCGTCACGAAACGTCCCTCTGGCAATGATGGGGGCGGTTCTAGTCAACGGTATAACGGGCCTGGTATACGTAATCCTCCTACTCTTCTCGACCACCTCATTGGAAAGGCTTCTCCAGTCACCCACTGGCTACCCGTTTCTTCAGATCTACCAAGATGCTGCCCGATCATCTGTTGGAGCCACCTTGATGGCTCTGCCGGTCATCATCATCGCCTACACAGCAACCATTGCCGGCATGACCTCGACGTCACGGACTATATGGGCTTTCGCTCGTGACAAGGCTATGCCCTGGCATGCCTACTTCGGCAAAGTCGATGAGAAGGCGGCTGCTCCGGTTCGATGCGTCCTCCTCACGACAGTGCTTCAGATGCTACTGGGGTTACTATACCTGGGCAACACGACAGCATTTAACGCTGTACTTTCCATGGCGATTATTGGAATGTATCTGTCCTATCTTTTGCCCATCGGATACATGCTTCTGTATGGCCGACGAAAGCTCAAGACCAGCTCTTACGGCTTCTTCAAGCTGGGCAACAAGCTGGGCATAACTTTGAACATGATCAGCATCATCTGGATCATTGTGGTTGTCATCTTTAGCACTTTTCCGAGTATGAAGCCTGTTACGGCAGAGACAGCCAACTATTCACCCGTAGTCATGGTAGGCTGGTTGGTCTTTGGGGCGCTGTATTACGTGCTGTATGGACGGCACAAGTTTGACGTGCCTGCTGTCAACGATATCATTGTTGGAGTTTCTGCTCTTGGGTAATCAGATGGTTGAAGCAGTGAGCCTTGAACGAGCCTTCATGATGATACACTGTATTTAGCTTGTTCGTCACATTGATTCAGCCATAGCAGCCCCATTTGCCATTCTCAATATAGGATATTACTCTCTGCCCCCTTGGGATCACACATGTCCTTATACCTCCTCGATATCTCGGCAATCATTGTCCGGATCTTCTTTGCTGCGAAGAATTTGAGTCCCACAGTATCGAAGAGCTGTATGGCAAGGTCAAGGTCATCAATGGCCCTGGTCTCCCGCAAGACCGTGGGGAGGTCATTGGGTTGAGCGGTTATGGCGTAGACAAGGGACAATGTTGATGTGAATAAAGAGAGAAAATTCAGCCAGTTGTAGGCAAACCGCCGCTGCTGATGCATACTGAAGGCTTGGCGGAGTGACATGGATGCTGCCGTTTCCAACGTCTTCATACGCTTCGAGTCCAGGACGGGGCATAACGGGGAGGGCCTATAGATCATGGCGAGGTGGGTGTAGTAGTTGAAGTCGTACCAGGTGGTGTTGAGATGGGGGACACCGTCGTTGATGTCGGGGAGTGGGAAGGGCATGGTTCGACGCCACTCGAGAAGCTCCTGGTGCAGCGAAGAGATCAATTCCTCCCGGTCTTCAGCACTCATGGTCGAGTTCCGTGCACCTCCATAGACCTGGCGCGATATCTTGCTTGCAATTCTCCGGAGTTTTAGAATGTGCAGTGGAACAGCCATCATTGAGGGTTGAAGAGAGCTCTGGGAGGTGATGCCGTCGGCCGTGATAAACTCGTCATCGACCCCCTCGAAGGGCTGCCTTGGTTAGTTTAGTTCATATTGAAGCTGTGGAACGGGATCACCTCACCGATACATCGATGTCGTCGTCGTGGATCGCAAATGGTCGGCCCAATGCAATAGAAACGACACTGCGCAACAGGGTATGAATATTAACTTCCAAACTAGAAGGGAAACAGTGATGAACACTCACCGATCCATCATGTATACTGAAAAAAATATGCGTTTGCGTCTTTGCTGTACATCGACAGGCAGTTTGTCGTAGGTTGAGGATGCATGCAGTCCCATACCCAGTGCCAGCCGTGCAGCTGTGCCCACGAGAAACCAGGTATCTACTATAGTTAGCCTTTGGGTGATTCGGATCGGGGTCTAGCCACTTACTTGGGCCGAGTTGGTTGAAGAAAGAATACGAAACCTGGAGCATTATCACTTCCAAGGCAGACTGGTCTCCTGTCAGTTGACGCTCTTTCATGCTCGCATTGACGGACACACCATCTCATCGCTTCCCAAGGCCTGCTCAGAGTACTGCAAAGCCTTGTTGTAGTAAACCATAGATTCTGACTCCTCAGTTACTGAGACGGAAGAGTAGGCCGTGGACCCGATTGCCAGGACCATCCAGATCCTAAAGACGTCGAGAGGAGGTTGCGCGGCCAGGTTCTGGGGGTTTCCGCGTACCCTGTCGAGAGTATCCATGACTTGGGATCTTTTCAAAATGGGGTACAGGGTGTGTGAGTGGGCAAAGTAGAAATCAACAAGCCGTTCAACGTGCGTCTCGTCCGCCGGCCAAGCCAGGGAATCGAGCGTGGCGCTGGACTCGGTGATGTCGGCAAGGAAGAGGTCGCCGAACAGCAGTGGATGGACTGATACGGATTCGCTCAGGCTCTGGAAGAAGGTGTCGTTGAAAAGCTCCGAAGGAGAGTCAAAGTTCAACATGGTAGCCCCTGCAGCGTCATCCTGGTAGTTGACAAAGACAAAATCTGCCTTGTCGGGTGTCAAGCGCCGCAGCATGGTCTGGGTGATCTTGGCGAATGAGAGGCCAGATGTCGAGCCTAGGTATCGCTCAGCTGTGGCTTCGAGCGAAAGTGCCGTGAGTTCTTGAACGAAGGAGGATGACGATTGCGCGGAAGCTGCTTGGGGGCTGCGCTGAGGCTCCTGGACTGGAGCTCTATGCTCTGTGTTGTCTGCGGCTCGAGCCACGTCACTCTCGTAGACCGCCTGAGATATGCTGTTCTCCTCTTCCACCATGATTGTGTCGCCGATGTGAAAGTCCTCATAGGAGTTGCCATCGTTCTGGATGACTCTGGGCTCTTCCGCCGAGGGCGTTATCCGCTCATCGGCGCCTAGCCTCTGCTCCAATTGCTGAAGCCTCTCTTCCAGGTTTCGGACATAGCTGCAGACAACTTAGCACTGCTATTATCGGAGCAAGAACGGAGCAGGAGACTCCGTGCCTGTGACTCACGCTATCGGGTAGGAAGCAATCTGGCGATCGTCATGCTCGAAGCTGCATCCGACTCGTGCCGAAAGGCAGTTCTCGCATGAAGGCAAGGCCCTGTCACATCTCTTCTTTCGTTTGTGGCAGCGGGAGCATGAGGCTCGTGCCCGTGCCGTGCTAATGTCGGGTGCCATGTTGACAGAGGAAAGGGTTGTGTTCAGCGTTAGATGGAAGCCACACCAACGGTAGCGGTTATCGCCTCGGCACGAGAGAAAGATATACCTACTGCCCAGTTTTCTTATCTCAACCATGGATCCACTTCCCCCGCATTCGAGGCTCGGCTAGTGGGACCCCCTGTCACGATTCCGATGGCCACTCTCTCTTGCGGGGTTGATCCTTGTCTGTGGGTGTATCTATCAGCAACGCATGCACGCTTGGCACACAATGTTGGATAGCAACCTCCTGAGATAAGGCCTGGTGGACGACCGGGAACTTCCCCACCAGCAAGGGTGCTGATAAGAATCGTAAAGAACCATTCTGGATCTCAAGAGTTCATCTCTATTGAGGACTTCAATCTTTATGTTTGTGCCACTGTTGTACTCATTTCCTTCCATTGACGAATCTAAAGTCCATCTTCTCTCCCATATGCCCCTCTAAACAACAAGTCTTCAAGTAGATACTATTACTCGTCTTAGGCCTCGACTATGGCAACTGCTTTAACCTCGACAATCATTCTTGGGTCTGGCAATTCCTTGACGCCAACAGTGGCCCTCGCCGGAGCACTCGCGCGCGTGGTGAAGACCTTGTTCCATTCCTCGTTCATGCCAGCATACTGGCTCTCCATGTCTAGAATGTACACGACCGAATCAATCACATTGTGAATCCCTCCCTTGCCATCCGTCGCGCCCTTGATGATGTTGTCGACATTCTCGAGGACTGCAGCTGTCTGCTTACGAATGTCGAGCGTGCGCGTGCCGTCCGAGTTTTCCGTTACGCCGGGCCAAGTGCCATCGGGACGACAGCAGGCCGTACCGGAGATGTAGATGGTTCGGTGGGCCGAGAGAGGTGCTAGACGAGCTTGGGGGAAACGTGTGGTACCTTCAGGCGCATCAGGCTTCACAAGGTATGCTTGTCCGTTGGGAGACATGGTCGCGGATGGACTGACTCAAGGAACAAGTTGAATAATTGTGTTGGTGTGTGGTAGATGGAACAGCGGGGTGAGCTTCCAAAAATTGGATGATCTGGTCATCCTCGCCATGTATGAGGACTCTTTAAAGCCATCACCATTTAATTCTAGCAGGAGCGAAATCTCCAATGGCTCCAAATGATGCCCTTAGGGGCGTGTGGGCCAGGGCGGCGGACCATCCGACGACTAGCATGGGTGCTGTCGGCTGCTCCGACACGGCTTGGCAGAGGGCTCTATCAACAGTATGAGCTATCGACCTAGCGTGAGAGTTGGCGCGATTTGTGCCAGTCATCTTGCAACCTCCAATCTGCTTGTTGTTTTATCTAATGCCAAACAAACTTGGGAGTTGCATGGTCGAGCATCCTTCTCCAGCAATGTCCACTTCAACGCCCACCACAACGGAGAAATCCCGCGCCATCACGCAGCAGTTCGCACCAGCCAAACACAACGAAGCACAGGCATCGAGCCTCGATGATGTTGAATCGACAGAATACCCCGAAGGAGGTTGGATAGCTTGGGGTGTGGTGATGGGTAGCTGGATGGCCCTGTTTGGTTCCATGTCTTTCATGAACAGCATCGGGACCTTCCAGACCTATCTTCTACGGAACCAGCTCAAAGATTACAGTCCTGAGTCTGTGGGTTGGATCTTTGGCGTTTACAATGGCTTGACCTTTCTCCTGGGAGCCCAAACCGGGCCCATTTTCGATGCAAGAGGGCCGCGAGCGCTCATCATCTGCGGCGGCGTCATGACGGTTCTTTACCTTGTTCTTTTAAGTATCTGCAGAGAATACTGGCATTTTATGCTTGTGTTTGGTGTTCTGGGCGGCACCAGTCTCTCACTCATCTTTGGGCCCTCCATCGCCATCGTGGCTCATTACTTCAACACGAGACGAGGGCTTGCCACGGGGATCGCATCATCCGGCGGTGCCGTCGGTGGCATTGTATTTCCCTTGATGCTGCAGAGGCTATTTTCCACAGTCGGGTTTGCGTGGGCGACCCGAGCGGCAGCCCTTGTGTGCGTCATTACCTTTACTCTCGCCATTATCCTCATACGTCCTCGGTTTCCACCGCAACCGTTGACACTGTCTACGGTGCGCCCTGATCTGACAATCTTCCGCCATGGCGGGTTGACCTTGACAAGTCTCGGTGTCTTCTTCCTCGAATGGGGTCTCTTCATCCCCTTTTCGTACCTGGCATCTTATGCACTCGATCACGGGAGCTCAGCCACATTCTCGTACATGCTCCTGTCACTCATCAATGCCGGTGGTGTGCTGGGTCGGTGGATCCCGGGGTACTATGCGGATCGGATAGGGCGCTTCAACATGCTGATGCTCACAGTCTTTGGCTGTCTTGTCAGCATCTTGTGTCTGTGGTTACCGGCCAAGTCGAGTGAGCCACTGCTTGTCATGTTCTCGCTTGTCTTTGGCTTCTTCAGCGGAAGCAATGTCAGTCTTGCTCCAGTGTGCGTTGGTCAGCTGTGCAAACTGCAGTCATTTGGACGATACTACTCTACCGCGTATGTTCTGGTTAGCATCAGGCGAGTCACAGAAGCTGCTCTTTTTGATTGAATCTAAATTGCTAATGCAACGTTAGCATGTTCACTGGCACCGCGATGGGTGGGAAGTTTCTCGAGATGTCTGGCAACTACACGGGTGTCATCACCTTTGCAGCTGCCAGTTATTTGGCTAGTTTCTTCTGCCTGGCCATGGCAAAGGTGGTCTGCTGCGGGAAAATAGGGATCTGGTCAAAGTTTTAAGTCTATATCCTACATTTAGAGTAATGAGGCGCCCCTTGCCGAATGTGCATCGGAAAAAAATCAAGGAGAGATAAACAAATACTCGCTCAGCAGGGGCATACAGGTGGCATTGGGTCTAGACAGAGTCTGGCTCTAGAATAGTCAAACAACTCTTGTCTGATGAGCCTCAACTACTATCACAGTCTCTATTCACCATTGCCACAAGCTAGTGAGAGGCTGGATTGCATATCTTGATTGAAGGCTCATGAAATAACTACAGGGCTAGGAGGCCACGATCTCTAGGTATGGACCACTACATGCGCAAACTAACTTCAACCCGACAGGAGGATCCCAGCACAAGCAAGGTTAGCCATGCCATTCTCCTTCACAGCTTTGGGTTGTGGCTGATGGCCCCTGGCAGCTTCACAGTCGGAAGTGAAGCCAACTTGGAAGACGAATCTTTCGCAAGTTCCGAAGGAGGAACCCACAAGGCAGGATTCTGTCGGAAAAAGTTGCTTGCACGCACCATGACACTCACCGGTTCAGCTGGCATAATGGGAAAGTCCTCGGTGCGTGGGAAATGAGTCAGACCAAACTGAATGAAACAGACGATATCAGTGTTGTCGATGGAGCCATCACGAGCAACCCATTCGGTTATGGTCTCGTTGCCTGGATGGGGCTTGCCCGTGGATTGGCAAACATACGAGCCCGCTGGAAATTTCTGATCCTCCTCATATGGCAGCACCCAGAGTGCCTTGGTGGCAAAGGCTCCCCGTTTGGCCATCACGCTGTCGTTCTGGGCCAGGAGGGCGGGACACGACGAGTTGATAATCTTGTACGCCACCGGCTTCTTGGACACGCTGTTGATGCGGTTCGGGTTGATGATGTCCCACGTTCGACTCGTCTCGTGACAATATACAGCTGCGGCCTCTTGAGCTGTGCGGAAGACGGTCTTTTTGGCCAAGAACCCATTTCCATAAGGGTTCTTGCTGGACCCTGCTGGGCTGCTCGACGGGACTGCGTCGCTTTGAACCACGGTGTTGGCTGGGCCATCAATCTCTGGATCGATCCGCAGGGAGAAGATATGCTGATGATTCTGTGCATCAATGCCCTTTGCTACTTCGGTCCCATAAGGCGCCGACTCCTCAGATGGGTGCAGACAATAGGTATTTAGCATACCAGTGAGCTTAACCTCGCATTTATACGTCCCGTCCAGGGAAAACGTATGATAGAAAGCATACTCGTAATTCGCCGCCGTCAAGATCTGCGAGATGACGAGTTTGCGATCACGAGCCGAGATAACAGTCCCATCTCGAAAATCAGTATGCTTATATAGTAATCCGTTGTCCTCTTCGTGAATGCAGACGGCGTTCTCAATGGTCCATGGCTCGCCGTCCCCTGATACTAGGTGCGCATCAAGGTAATGGATTGTGCCTTTGCAGTCGCAGCCAAGCTTGAGCGAGTTGGTCATGTATCCGGCACCGTATTCGCCAATGTCGAAGGCGTGCTTGCGGTGGTGCGGCGTTTTGGGGGAGCCATACGGGACAAACATCTCCACAACGCTGAGCCTGTTGAAGATGGGGCGGACGCGATATTCATAGGGGTCAAAGATCTGCACGTCTGAAAGCACGAGACCTTCGCGATAGTTAAAGCCAATGTGCATTTTAAGGCCAGCCCATTCAATCTCGTTGCCGTTCATGGTGAAGGATACCCCTTGAGGTTGGGTAATCTCTATCGGCTTCAGCACCCCGTGACGGTAACCCTCCCCAATATGCTCGGGAAGATAGTTGTGTTGATCCCGAGGGAATGGTGTTCGCTCTCCATTGACTGTTTGAATGTCGACCGACAATATCTCTTCAGTCTCGGTATCGGCAATGACGGTAAAGTCGAGAGGATGGGCGTATTGGTTGTCCGAAGCTGTTTCGCGATAGTATGGAAGGGCTTGCTGTAGTCTATGCTCAAACCCCCACCGCTCGTCTAGGCCGATCGCCCAGCCGTCGAAGAATACCTTGGACATGTCGGTGATCCCGATGCCACGACAGGCCTCAATAACAGCGGGGTGGTCCCTGGCGATCCTCTCAATCACGTCCAGATCCTCGAGTGTTAGGATGGGCATGACATCTTTCAGATTGCGCCATGATTCAACCTGAGAGGTAACCAAGTTGACCGTCACCTCGGAGACCTGTTGGTTCTTCTTGGATATGACGACAGCAAGGGATCTCCTGACTGGAAGGTCTCCATTGCGATGCTTGAATGCTGCGTATTCAGCCTTGGTTGGCTCGATGAGGGTGATGCTGTTGAACTTGACTATGCCCACTGGAGCAGCAGATCGGACAAGGGCAGCAGTGGTGCGGATCTCTTGCGGAGATAACGGATCTACACGAGTATATCAGTTCCTATCCTTGCCATGCATCAATCACAATGTGACAAACGTACCGAGGGGGTGTGGTGTTGAACTTCGTTTTGTGGGAGTGTCACCACTGACACAGCACGAGGAAGTCATGTTGATTGGTGTTTTTTGCCGGGTTTCGGTTTTGGTCCTGGTTATCGTGTTTGCCCTTCTTTTTCCTAGGAGGCTAGAACGTACTCTGAGGATGATTTGAGTAGAAAGATGGAGACAAAGCTTGTGATTTAAGTCCCAATACTGGTCACTTGCTCGAACCCGCTTCCACTCGACCTACTATCGCCCCGCGAGCCCCATAGAGATCCACAGAGTGCAGATATCGGACAGCCCGAAACTGGGCTGTCGGGCCTGGCGACAAGCAGATGTACTGCCTACGATCAGCGGACTTAAAACCTCCAGCCTGTGATACCATGTTATACCAATCATTTAATCTAGACGCAAACTGCGGTATTATCCTGCTGCTTTGTCTTGAAAAGAAAAGTGATATTTCTGCAGAGCTACTCCTCTGGTAGATAGCCGAGATAAAATATGATACAAACACAACACTGAACGTAGAGTAGCTATAATGTCGGATATTCCGACACTGGTCCAAAGATAAAATCTCCGGAGACTGACGCTTCATACCAGTCAAGGAAAAACACTTCCCTCCATTCTAAACACAATGTCCGATAATGCAATCCAGCACTACGCCATCAACGACTTCACCTTTCACGATGGGACGGCTTCGACTTCAGTTCAGGTGGCTTATCTAGTCATTAATCCAAATGCAAGCAAGGTGGCTCTCGTCTTGACCTGCTTTCGTGGCCGGCTCCAGTCAACTCTGACCTTTGCCGACGGGGCACTCCGAGATCACAAGATCATCGTAGTAGCCTTGTTTGGAAATGGGGAATCCTCGAGTCCGTCCAATATGACAAACTTCCCGCGTTCGCCCGATTATCGAGATTGCGTTCGTGCGCAGTACCAGCTTCTCACAGCCCATCTCAATGTCGAAGCTATCGATGTCATAATTGGCTTCTCCATGGGAGGGCAGTGTGCGTACTACTGGACTCTGCTGCATCCCGAGATGGTTCGCAACGCTGTCATGATCTGTTCCTCAGCTCGGACCAGTAGACATAATTACCAGTTTCTAGAAGGACCCAAGGCGGCATTGGAGTACTCGGCTGACTACCGAGAGCGAGGCAGCCATGGATCTGCTCCTGGTGGGCTGCGGGCTTTCGGCAAAGCGTACTCTGCTTGGCTAACAAGTCCCGAGTGGTTCGAGCAGGAAGAGTACAAGTCGATGGGATACGAAACCTTAAGTGCTTGGGACTACGAGGTGGCCGGAACAAACTATGACAGTTGGTACCCAGACGACCTACTCTCCAAGATAGCCATGTGGCAAAAGGGCGACATCACCTCCCTCTGTGGGCCAGGAGATGTATCCTTACAAGGCGCTCTCTCGAGGATCAAGGCACATGTCTTACTCCTGCCATGCCGGACTGACCAGTACTTTCGCTGGGAAGCGTCAGAAAGGGAGTCTATGTGGATTCCTCATGCAACGCTGAGAGTCATACCGTCTGTCTGGGGGCATCTCGCAGGACTGGGTATCAGAGCCGTGGATACGGAATGGATTGATCAGACGATTTCCAAGTTTCTCAACGAACAGTAGGGCAAAAGATCGATATAGAGTACCCTTAATATTTAGTCTAAGCCTGACATAGTGCTTTCAGCAAGTATCTATATCTCCGTTATCTCTCGACCTCTTTCAAACAGAGCAGCTGCCTCGAGAACCTGCTCATCTGCCCATCGCCGCCCAACAATCTGCATCCCTACAGGCAGCGGAACATCATGCTGGATATTGCCTGTAGAAAAGCCACAGGGGACACTCAAACCGGGGTGACCGGTCACATTAAAGGGACACGTATTGTTTGTCAAGCCAACAGCAACCCCAAGCCTGTCCAGAATGGAAACCTCACCTCCCTCGGGGGGGTGAGGCATCGCAACCGTGGGAGCACAAGGGGTGACCAGAACGTCGACACTCTCCAAGGCGTGATCATAGGCGGCTCTGAGCTCAAAGACCTTGCGATGTGCCTTGGCTGCTAAGCCTGGTTTGACCGAGTCTCTGGCGAACATCTCGCTGAATATGATGTTGACGACCGCAGGATTATTTGATGTGAGCGTGTCGTACATCTCTTGGGAAGGTGGCCACTCAAGTTGTGTATGCGGAGGTGAGTAAGAGAGGTGGCCGGAAGGGTTTCCTTGGCACAAGTATGAAGACATGGAAGATCGAGTTGCTACGGTCCATATTGCTGGCCCTTGTTGATGCATTGGAATGGAAACCTCAACGACTGAAGCATTGACGGCCTCAAAGCATTGTCTCGCTGTCTTGTGAACAATACTTCGCACCTCGGCATCAACACCCGGCATGTCGAACGCTTCCCGGAGAAGGCCAACTGTCAGTCTCTCGCCTGGCCTGCTAGTTTCACGAATGTTGAGTCGTGATTGTCTTAGCAAGCTCAGATATGGCTTCACTTGGTGTTTCAAGGGTGACTCGGGAGTCATCCGTGGGTCGTAACCATCGTAGCCTGCCATTGTCTCCAACAGGGCCGCAATGTCTTCAAGGCGTGCGGCCAGAGGGCCTATATGGTCAATCATCGGGGACATGGAAGCGGCACCTGTGTATGGAACAAGTCCAAAGGTGGGCTTCAGCCCGTAGATGCCATTATAGGATGCTGGGATACGAACCGACCCGGCTTGGTCGCTGCCGATTGCCAACTTGACAGTCGGACCCCAAGAGCCATCTTTTGTTGAGGCCAGGCGGTTAGCTGCAACCAGAACAGCTGAGCCACTGCTACTACCGCCGGCAGTGTAGCCGTGCAAGAGGGGGTTGTGAACTGGGCCTGTCGCCGATGTGAACGACAGCGGAGATGCGCAGAAGCTCTCGCAGGTTGATGTCCCTTTGATAACTCCACCAGCGGCAAGAATTCGCGATACGACTGTGGCATCAATCGATGAAATAGGGTATGCATCCGCGCCAGGGAACAGTGAAAGGGGTACGCCAAGAGTTGTTGGCAAACCTCCGACAGAGATGTTGTCTTTGATGGCAACGGTATATCCAGCCAGCAAATCGCTTGTTGGAGCCACAGACAGAATGTTACATTGGTGATTCCAGGCGTTGAAGGGGTTGTCCTCTGGCCTTGGCCTCCTAAAGGTCCGTGGCTCTGTGGTTCTCTGAGGTACAAGCTCCGGCGGCGTGTAATCCGGCGACTTTTCTATACTCCCCATGACAGCCTCGAGCGACCTCAGCAGAGTAAGATAGGCTTTGGCGTCTTGGCTGCTCATGTTTGAAACGTTGAGTCGGGACGCAAGTTCTCGAACGTCTCGTTCGACGATTTTGGAGCTAGCAACAAGTGTCAGCCAGCGGTGGTCGTCAAGCTGGCTCGCCTACCTACTCTAAGTCGTCAGAGAGCGCGACAATGGACATTTTGACGTCAGATGGAGAAAGTATTTATGTAATTCAATCAGTTGATTCTTTGCTTAGGCAAACATTCACATGTATTTGCTCGCGGGACCATGCATCTTAAAAGCCTTGGATATCTGGCCTCGTCGGCCCATCCGACGCCAGAGGGGCGGGCTACGTCGGACTCTCACACCACGAGCCCCTCCCTCTGTTGGTTCGTTTAGCATAGCAGTGGCTCCCACCTAGAATCTTGGTGCTAACATGAGCGTTGCCAACGAGGAGCCCGCTCTCGTGGGAGATGTTTTTCGTCTGGGCTCAAGATCCTGCCAACAAGACCTCGCTGGCTGTGCTCCCTAAGAGAATTCCCGCTGTTCTTCGCTGCATTTGACCACAAGCGTATATGGCAATCGCAGCTGAGTAAGTTAACCAGTCTCCTGGTAAAGAATCAGCCTTTAACAAGCAAGAGGGTTCGTTCATGAAAGGTGTCTGGTGCTGTGATGAAATTGATTCGGCGTGGTTAGAATGCAAGGCCGTGCCGCTGTGTGCTGTCTCCGCTCCCTGAACATATATCCCACTGAGACACAGGCCCACCCCAGACTGACTCTGGAAAGTTTTCATGCTCCCTCAACGGCCTCTCTATGAACTACTGATACGGTGATACGGTGATACGGCTAGGGGAGTAAGCAACGAAGTGTCCGGAACTATCTCTGGAATTATGGAGGTGGCGTCACTGGCGGTGCCGTAACCGTGACGATGCCTTTCCAATTCTTAGACGCCGGCAAGGACGGATCAATTTTGCTGTGAGCACGGGAAATGGGGTGCAATAGACTTCAAGTTGTCCTGAAAAAGGTAGTCTAGGTTCCCCTCTATGAATGGCCTGTGAAGAAGCCGCCTGCGGTGAAGATGGAAGATCCCAGGCCATTTTAGAACACTCTTTCTCACAATAGAGTGAGTTTCCTCTTGCTTATGATGCAATATCAGGGGCTGATTCCATCTACTGTTGACCATTTGCCAGCAGAACACGGCCGCCATCGACACATAGGGATATCCCATCGACGTAGGCCTATACACAATATCAGCGCCATGCAGCTATACGGGAAGCCCATCTACTTACTCCAGCGCGACTAGCAAGATACAGCACCGTGCCTGCAATGTCACTCTCATTCCCTGCTCTCTTGGCAGGTACTTGGTCAAATAAAGCACTAAAGAGGTTTCCCTCCTCCCCAACTGGGTTCATGTTGCTGGGAACGACTGCATCTATCAGTAAGGTGCTAAATGTATGCGTGTATTACTCACAGCCGGGATTGATCCCCACCACTCGTACATAGAAGCGGCTGAACTTGGCTGCGAGCAGCTTGACCAAGTGGTCAGTCGCAGCCTTGCTCGTGGCGTAGCTTGTCAGATCAATGTTTGTCGCATTGTGCATACTCGCACACGAACTTGTCATAATAACCACTCCCCGACCTTCGTCCTTACCAATCTGCGACGCTGCCTCCAGCAGGGGCAGAAATGCCACAGAAAGAAAATAGTGAGCCGTTGTGTTGACGCAGAACGTGTCGGCCCAGTCTGCGTGCCGTGAGGACCACATTGACGCTTGCAACTCTGAGAGGGATGCTGTCAGGACGTTGCACCTCACTGGAGGGTCTCGTCTGATTCCAGCGTTGGAAACAAGAATGTCGACGTGCTTCTCTCGCTGGCCGATATAGACAGCGAGATCCTGGATTGCCTTCTTATCAGAGACATCGCAAGAGACCCTGGAATGGAAGTTAGGACTATTGCAGATTCGTGTCCATATACCAAGACACTTGCCCGTGTGCAACTCCTCCTTGTGCCCTCCCCAGCTCATTGAGTTCGGCGACTCTTGTGTCGATCGGCTCGGATGGCAAAGCGACGACATATACTCTGGCGCCATTTGTTACAAGACCCTGCCATATTATTAGACCAAATTTCCTCATAATTCCGAAATTATTCTCAATACTCACTCGGCTAATCATCAAGCCAAGGCCGCTGCTTCCACCAGTCACAACTGCCACGCGGCCCTTCACTCCAAACAGGTTTCCAGTATCAAAAGACATGACGACAGGGTGTTAAAGACCTTGATCGTTACGTGATGGTAAATCAAGTTTGGGGCTACTGAGAATGCGGAAATAGGATGTTTTAAACTTGGGTTCCATGCTCTGAGCTGCTTGTCGGACAGGCCGACGGCAGGTTGAATTGGCGCGGTGTTACCCCCTCATCTGGCGCATCAAAAAAGAATGACAGAAGAGAACATTTCGGGCTTCTCAAGGAGCGTGGCAAGCTCAACCGCTTAAATGATCTGGAAAGTACATTGGCTGTCTTGTGCGATGTCGCTGTATTAATCGTCACGCATGGTCTAATCCCGTCCACTTATGTAACTGCACATTTTCTTCGTGACTTTTAGTGCGACTGATTTCTTCACACTCGGATATCCATAGGCCCTCTCTAAGCTATTTTTAAGGTAAAATAAAGAAATAATAATAATAAAAATTAAGATTATTATAAAAATAATATAATATTTTTAGCTAATAACCTCTAAAGTAATAAGATTAATAATAAGATTTAAAAAAATATTAAATATATTAATAGCTATATTACTGCGAGGCTATATATAAAGCCTACAACCTCTCTGTGACCAGCCTGAATAAACATACCGGGGCGGTTGGCCATGGGAACCTCGGATGGAACCTTAGCAAGCAACCCCAGCTTGCGTAAAGCCTTGGTCAGGATCTCGTCGGTTCCGTTCTGATGCACAATGACGCAGTGATTAGTGGTCAGTCTTGGATATTGTGTTGAAAATGGACGAAATTAGGTGTGGCACAAGAGAGATTCACCTTTACAACATCGACGATCAAGATGACTGGGATCAGCAGAAGGACACCGATGTAGTATATTCCCTGAGCCCTGCCAATCTTGGAGGCAAACGCATCTCCAATGTGATCCATGAGACCTGCAGGGAGGCAGCCGGTGGGGGCCGGACGGTATCCTGACGTACACCCCCACTGGGCAGACAGATGATGGCGAGGCAGCATGGCTGCTCCTGCAAGGGCGTGAGGATCACGGTTCGGAAGTCCATTGTGTCAGAACATGGCAGTGTATAGACCGTACAAGGCTGAACACAAATTGGGTTCGTGGTTCGCGAACCGTCCAGGCAGCTTACGTAGGAATTTACTAAATGGGTCTTTGTACAGAACCTCCTAAGCCAAGTCCTCTTTCTGGGCCGATGGGGATAGTGGTTGCCGGCGGCGGTGGGAGCTTGGCCATCCCCAACGCGTGGCCAAGTTGTATGAGACGAATGTAGAGTAAACCAATGTCAGGCTCGCCCCCTACTCGGTCGCCGTAGAGTTCCGTGGCCCCGTTTATATAACCCTAGAGGCCGCTGAAGGGGGAATTCCTGGGTACCTACAGTACAAAGCCACCATTGTAGACTCGCTTATCTGCACCGTTGTGCAGTTACTGGTGGGGGCGTCCACAGCGGAGAGACCCGCGGCATTAGCTGTTCCTTTCACCGGGCCGCTGGAATAGATTGCCACACCTTAATTATAACCTTAAAGGAGAACAAACTTCGTAAAACGGCCAAGTAATTGCCTTTAATACTTTAATGCGTCGTACCTAGGTGTACTTTTCACAATAGTGCCCGAAGAAGGGAGTCAATGGACTAGCTCACGGGTCACTAAGGCCTCCGCCTTCTCCACCGTGTCCTACTTCTCTCCTGTCGGTGAGTTGACTACCGACGCTTCACAGAAGCGGCTCGGTGAACGGGATCTGATCTACAGCACATTGCAGGCAGTTTTCCGGTATCCATGCGTCTGTTAATTCCGAAAGACCATTGGCCAATCCGATATATAAGAAGTAAAGCAGGCTCAAGAAAGTGCATGCCCGTTCAGCCTTGGGGGACCTAACTCCACGGCCGTCGAGAAACCAAGTCACGCTGGACCAACAGCGGCATCCCACAAAAATGCCCGCCCACCCTCTTCCTGCTCACCTTTGCTCTTGTTGGTTCACCTTACTCTTCTTGATCCCACTCATCTGTTTGTCCCCGCCTCTCACCAATAATGGTGCAAAGGGGCATCCAAGGTCCACGCTCAAGGCAACCCCTCTCGAGCTCCGAGTTCCGCAATGACCGTCTAGCTGCTTGGCTACACGACACGGGCTCATCCTGGAATCCCGCCCAGTCCTCCGAGACACAAGGGGCGCTCCATGCCCCCAGCTTCCCTTCTATTGTACCTCCTGGCTCGCCTCTTCTCTCGGGTAGCACCACTGCATCTTCCTGCGTTAGCGATTGCTCTCCACAGAGCCGCATACCAGTGCCTCAACCCTTGGGCCTCTCAGATCCTGCATCTCTCGCCGGGGACACCCACTGTTCCACAGAGCTTCTTGCGGGCACGGGCACATGGTTCGCGACCCTATCCTCTCGGCCGAAAAAAAGTCCCGAAGTTTGCTGCCCAGAGCCTTCTCCACAGCTCCGACCTGAGCGCCGCCTGAATGCCTCATTTCGAGAAATACTCTTCAACAATACCGATTATGCCGAGCGCCTCAATCGTACAATACAAGATCTACCCTCAGTGGATCGCAATATCCTGCTCGACCAATCCTTCGATTCTATCGCATCTCTTGGTGGTGGTGTTAGTCATACTCAACACAATGCCGACTCGAGACGGGCCTGTGGTGGTGTCCCCCCTGCAATTCACAAGCCAACCCCCTCACCCGGCGCATCAAATAAACGAAAGACCCCGCCGGGTGGGAATCAGCAAGATCGTAAAGACGCCGACAAGGCTCCTGACGATAGCCATGGATCTAGACCTGGAGGCGGGCCCACTGGTGGCCATCATCAGAACAAGAAATCGAAGACAGGCGAGTTTCTATACCTGTGTCCCTACCGCCAAGCCTACCACTCCATGAGCCCCCAGCACAAGTTCAGATCATGCCAGCCACCAGGACACATAAAAGACCGAAGTCATTTCAAGTAAGTCGAAACAGGAACCTCAAAACGACCAATACAAAGGAAAATGCACTTGTATTGCCAAACGAAACTCGCTAACGCGTGTCATAGGAAGCACCTGAAGGAAGTACATGTCAGAACTCCAGCGAGCCAAAATTCCGACGCTGGTCTCAACCCCGACTACTGCATGGACGAAGACTTGTGGAACGACAAGGTCGTGAGTATCTTCGACAATGCTCAATCCAAGCGATTCAAGCGTGGAAGTGAGCCTTGGCAGCGGAATGAAAGAGCCTTCTACCAAAAAATCTGGAAAACCATCCTTCCCAATGTCCAGCCCATGCCAACGTCACCTTGTACGTATCTATCCAAATACACAGTCAAGCACGGCGAAATGGGATCTAATCGAGTGACTCCAGTCTACAACGACTCTGTCGATGGGCATCCACTAATTGATGTGGCACGCCGCATGCTCGAGGTCGTCTTTAAAGAGAAGGCCAACCGAGCAGTTCAAAATAGACAAGTTGCCTCTGCTGAGGACTATCGGCCATCTCAAGAGGAGGCCATGGACATGATGGCCGTCCCTCTTGCTGCAATCCTCAACACCAGGCCAGAGCTAACTCAGCGCGTCAACGATCTACCTCAGAGCCAAGCGGACTCCGATCACCTACCCCCATTGACAGAAGATACTCAGTCTCCGACACCTGCAACATCAAGCCATGATCATGCTCCAAGCATCAGTCAGGACTTGCCACTACAAACAACTACGGCACTGCAACTGCCTGAGACTTTTACCGATGTGGATGCAGGCCAGCAATGCGGGGCCTTTTCCGGGAGTACGGAAGACACTCAGCCGGAGACACCTAGCATGGCCTTCCTAGAAACCCCTCCGAACAACAGCCTAGCCCGCCTACAGCCGACAGGATCGGCCTCAAGGAACCAGGTCTACATCCATGTCGATATCGAACCTCCCAACTTTGAAGTGACCTTGGCAGGATGCAAAGATCCTAGTTATACTGGCCCCCAACAGTGGAATATCCTCGTCCCTGATGGCCTAATGGTAACGGTCAAACAGCGTCAGAGGGAGCAATCAACCAACGAGGGGGGGCCTGCAATGAATTCGAACCTTGGAACCGGAGTCTCCAGCTTAAACTCGCAACTACAGAGTACTGGAGACAGTTCTTTTGTTTGGGAAGATGGTTGGTTCTGAGCTGCTGGATATATCTCCAACCCTTCTCGGGGAGCGCATGGCATATATTCTGACGAATATAACCACCAGAATAAAAAGCAACCCAAAGAAGATGTAATACAATTGTATAGTTTCGATAGCGGGATCTAATGGGGCAGGACACCATGTTATAGACGCGACCAAGAGTATAGCATACATGGTTACAGCTCTTTGCAAGCTCTTGCTCGTCTGAGCCTCAAGTTCCTACGCATCCTCCTTATGGACAGCACCAAGAGCAGCTTTGGATGTTTCATTTCCAGATCTGGAGACGGCCGCTAATGAGTGTCTGGCTGGTAACTTAGGTGATTCCAACCGTGTTGAGGACCACGATAGGTAAAACGACCTAAGAACATGTCAGTGGTTTGCTAACCAAGTAGACGCAATTCGGTAGACAAATACTACGCCAACTCCGTTCCACTGCACAAAGACTCCCGAAGTAACTGAATGAAGCTTCGGTGACGATGTCTAGGGGTTACGGTAACGGCCATCCAAGAGGTCATCTGGTTGTTCAGCCTTGATGGCTCATTCGATCTCGGTAACCTCGAAGTCGACGAGTAGAGATTGTTCATCACCGCCGACATGCCGAAAGAAACGTGATGGAAACAGTGATGGAGTCATAAAGCTAGGTAGGTTGAATTATGTAGTGAAGCCTGCTCCCATGAACCTGGAAAAGCCCTCGCAAAAACCTAACGGCCTGGCTAAGAGTACAAAGATCAATCAGTGGCGATCCTGGTCAACTGAACAAGGGCTCATCTGGGGGCAGGACTGTCCTATCCGATTCAGAGTTACGCAGAAGGCCTGACGTAGCTATATAAGGTACCTCCGACCTACTGTCATGGTAGTGATTGACGAATAGAGCGGGAGGTCCCGCTGAATCCCGGCCGTTGTATGATTGGAACGGCTCTTGAATGAGGATGTAGGGCTGCTCAGTGAAGAGAGAAGCCGGGGATGCATTTGGCCTACGGCTGTGATTAAATGCCCAGGTTTTGGTTCGACGAAGCACTGATGCACGCATGATTCCCGAAACGATTGTGATTCAAACTAGGACAGAGGCATCGAAGCCGCTTGCTTGGTGCATCGCCCTGAATCAATGGATTGATCGCCTTGCATGATTCAGTTACAAAGCTTGGTAACGTGATAAAGTGCAAAACACTCTCGGCGCCCTATATAAACCACCTCGTACCGCCGACTGTCCACCATCTCGAAAACCTACACAACACCCACGCATACAACTCCCGCGCTGACCACACAACACCATGACGACATCCGCCCTCTTCACCATGAATCTCGGTACTCATTACCTCTACAAGCATGCCTCGTCCCTAGGGCTTCAGGAAATGCCACAGCGTGGCGTTACCCCTGACATGTTTCCGCCTCGACCTAGGCCACTCCCACAGCCCAAGCCCAGACCGGGACCCCGACCAAAGCCCATCATTGACTAGGGAAGGCAAGCAGTCCTCGGTGGATTCTACGAGTTGGCCTATCAGCGGAGGGAACAGGACGAATGACGGCTACAGCAAGATAGCTAGTAGCTATTAAATAGAGACAAAACACCATTCATTCAGTCGCATAAATAGATAGTGATATGTTAGACCTAGAAGTGACCTGGCCTTGTCTTGGCAGCTGGCCCATACATCCATCATACCTGTTACCCTGCAGCCCTGTGTGACTCTGTCAATGACACCACCACCCTCCAAGGTTTCTCGTACGGATGCAGACCAATAGGATCTCGCTGTACCCGGCGGAATGATGAGAAATATTTGGCTAGATATACCCAGAATGGTCTTCCTAGAACCTCCACTAAGTACCGTCACCATAGCTAATCCATAACAAATGAGAACGACCTCGGGGCCCAGATCTATGCCCATTTTGATATCTGGATACCTGCCTTTGAAATCACATTGAAAGTACGGACAGCTTCTGGCCAATTCGGGCACCAACGATGGGAGATCCCTGTTCCGAAAGGCCTGGTCGTCGAGAGATGCGAACAGCGCCAGGTGGAGCTCCCTGTTGACTATGGGCAACCAGCAATATGTAAAAGCTTTCAACCCAAAGTTTACAGCTTAAACCGGTGGGCACATGGGGCTGGGGACAAGGGGATGCAATGACCTTATGGTGGAATCTAAGGCATTGCAGAACGGTACCTGCGTAATGCTCGGTCTTGGCAGATGTTGATTCCAGCAACATCCGGCTTCGCCATGTAATGAATTGTGGGTTGACAAGACTATCTGCAGGGTCTTGATAAACTTTAACGGAGACATTTCTCATTACGGCCGACCACGATCTGCAGGAACAGAAATAGGTACTGTAGCTCTCCTCCTTCTGGATTCAGGCATGCCTATGCCCTTAGCTATTTCTCAAAGCAGTCAAAATCGTGATGACGCACCTGCTTTTGCCACTCGGGCTCGGGCTGGCCGTATAGACCGACAGACCAATAGATATACAAGGTTCATGATGCAGGGAGAAGGGTCACGGTAGTTGACCAAAGCAGCAAGGTTTCAAGTTCATCCGATCGGCATAAAGTCTCAACACTCTCTCCTTCCTATTCCCGCCCCTGAACGAGTTCTTCAGGGGTATACGGAAGAACACCGGGAGCATCAAAGCGGGAGCCAAGACGGATATGCCGGAGATAAACCAGATCTGCCAAGCGAGGACGGGTTTGCCCATCGGGTTTGTGTCCTGGTTGAGGATTCAGTCTCCACGTGCTATGGTAAGAACGCAGGGATGGCCAGGAAGTGACCTGAGGTGAGCAAGGTGACAGGGATTTCAACGCTCGGTTTCAAAAGTCTCTTCAGAGAAACTTTAATGTATGGGCCCAGCTTACAGTTTTGGCACCAATCAGACTGGAAACATTCATCGTGGCGTCAAGGGTTAGATTTCAGCCTGTCGATAGCTCGACTTAACAGAAGACATAAAATTCCAACAGACAATGGGATGATCGAGAAGGCATCGATAAACAAGAACCTTCTCCTTGCGGTCAGCCCAAGGCAAGATGAAAAGAAAAGGTAATGGGAAAACACGTCATAGAACAACCGATAACCGTCGGCGTTGCATTGTTACCTGTCAGTTATACGTTGACTGCTCGGTTTCCCCGTACCCACTCAAGATAGTCGCCTATCTTATGCATGGCGGGTTTGCCGCGCTGGGGCTACGCGAAAATAGCTACCTCGGTCACACGTTTGGGGTTGAGGTTCGCCGAAAGGCATGTGGGTATGCGCACGAGCAATCGCACGGTCTCACGGTTGGTCAGTCGATGCTTCAAAGCCGGTAGCCGATCTGAGACTACTACAAGTACCTGCGCAGTCTGAACGGTTAAGAATCACCCCTCTGCCCAGGCATGGCCGAATGCCATCCAGCAAGTCTACAAGCAT
This sequence comes from Fusarium protoensiforme, assembly GCA_011320165.1. NCBI lineage: Eukaryota > Fungi > Ascomycota > Sordariomycetes > Hypocreales > Nectriaceae > Fusarium > Fusarium protoensiforme. The sequence continues at coordinate 39,093 of JAANQP010000008.1, forward strand.
GGAATCTGGTTCAGTCCAAGACAGATCAGCCACCCTCATCGGTGTCGTTGTGATGCTTCTGATCATCGCGACACTGGTTGTTGTACTTCGCTTGTGGACCCGATTTGTTATCCTCAATCAGCTCGGGGCAGACGACTTTCTCGCCCTCATTTCTCTAGTACGCTAAGTCTTGCCGCAAAGTCTCTCTGGGGCCGAAGCTAACTTGAATGCCCAACAGTTGGTGGTTATTGGCTGTGGGATAGCTATGATTCTACGTATGTTTTATCCAGAGTCACTGCCTCCTCGGCGTTGAAGCAAGCGGCTGATCAGGTTGAAACCAGAGACTCGCTATGGCCTTGGAAAACATGTTTCTCCGGACATCCTCCAGACTGTCTCCCTCTATTTAAAGGTGAGAAGGAGTATTCTACCTCCAATTATTGATACTGACGGAAATAAAGAGCTTTTACGTCGGCGTGGTCCTATACGCGGCTTCCCTCCTGTTCATCAAGTTGACCTTCCTCCTCCACTACTACCGACTACTGGCCATTCAGGGGATGAAGAAAGTCTACCAGGCTGCCATCGTGATAGTCGGCGGCTGGGCCTTGTCCCAGGTTTGTCTGGGCATCTTCGTGTGCCGGCCGATCCAGGGGTTCTGGGACAAGACAGTGGACGCAAAGTGCATTCCGAACCAGCCACAGTGGTACATCAATGCTGCCGGCAATATCGTGACGGACATCGTGGTGTTTTTGCTACCAGTACCCGCCATTAGGAGCCTGAGGTTACCCCGAACTCAAAAGTTCATCCTCGCCGGCATCTTCAGTCTGGGCTTCTTGTGCGTGTTTCCCTCTCTAGCTCGGGTACCATTGCTGATTGCACTAGCACAGTCATTCTCTCCGCCATTCGTATAGAGTACCTCCAGGACTTCGAGGACTTTACCTGGAAACACGTAGAGTCCAACTTGTGGTCGTTGGCTGAGCTCACATCGGCCCTAGTCTGTGCCTGTATCCCAACACTACGGCCCTTTGTAATCCGTTACTTCCCAGCTCTAGCCTCCAAGTTTACACGCTCTAGTGGAGGTTATAGAGGAGACCACGGGAGCAGGATTCACTCTACACCAGGCAAGTCATCCAAGTCTGCAAGCCGAGGTGCAGACCGGCTGTTCCACGACAACAATGCCACTTTCGAGATGCAGCGCCAGTATAGCAGCGACGAGATTGGTTATAGTAGACACCGGTCAGATGAAGACTTGGTGGCTATGTGGCCGGCTGATGTTATCAACGCCGCCGCTGTTGAGCCAGGTTCAGTACGAAATGTGCCTATTCGAGGCATCAAGGTCGAGACCAGCACATTTCAAACCATTGCAAAGAAGGATCAGGAGAGGGGGGTCTGAAAGTAGTAGTGTCATGAATCATAATTAAAAATTAGTGTTCAAACTGACCCTATTGCACATGACACTGGTTCCCGTCGGAATCGTACGTCTGTTCTGGCGTGAAAGTCGCTAAAGCGGCTTCTCCGAAGACACTGGGAGATTTGGACGTGGCCTAGATAAGGAATACCACCAGTACCGAGTCAGTTTTGAAAGGCCAACACTTCCAGTCTCAGCTAAATGCATTTGGTTCAACGCTACGAACACAGTTGTGATCAATTCACATTCCCATCAACTCCAAGACGAGGCAGGATGTTCGACCTCACTGTTCCAAGCACGTGCTTGAGTATCAGAACCCACTCGCATGACGAACCGATGGACTAGCTGGTGCCATTTCTAATCGCGTGCATATAAACCTAGACCTATATCTGCGTAGCCACCTTCCTATTCGCACCTCGATAAAGTTAAAGTTTGCCCAGAAACAAGGGCCCACATCATGTTATAAGCCAGGGTGGCAGGGAGAACGGGATACCGAGCATCCGTATACAGTTAGTTGTACAGCAGAACTTTCATGATTTTGCCGTTACGAACCGACTGACTTGGCGTTGTCTTAATCAAACTGAGACATGTTCAAAAAGGCCAAGGTGTCTTCTTATGGGGGCAATAGTTGCTCTTGCACAGACACACACACCCAAACATACATCCTCTCTCCCCTTACCTACCGGCTGCGGATACTCTTCACCATGAGACTCCAACCTCTTATCTTGTCTCAAGTGCTCGGCTTGTGTAGCATGACAGCCGCCGCCCTAAGCTACGACCCCGAATACCTCGCGGCCGTCTCGGCCCTTCCCCCGTCGGAACGGCCCGACACGTTCGCGGATGTGTTTGAGTTGCGCAACTTCACCGAGGCTGCTCTGTACAACATCATTCGCACCCTACCGACCCCCTCAGGCATCACCGAGACCAAGATTGAGTACAAGAGCCTCGACAACAGCACCATCAACCTCCATCGCTTCACCAGCAAGGAAATCACGGACGCTTCTAAGCCTGGACCTGCCGTCATCTTTGCCCACGGCGGCGGTGGTATATCCTGCAGCGTGGACGTCTACGCCCCCCAAATGGCCCGTTATGTCGCCGATACGGGCATCACCTTCTTCGCAGTCGACTATCGTCTCGCCCCGGAGCATCCGGCCCCCGCCGCCGTCGACGACGTATTTGCTGGCTTAAAGTATATCTCAAGCCACGCCGCAGAATTGAACATCGATCCCAAACGGATTGCTATAATGGGCGACTCGGCTGGCGGTGGGCTTGCGGCAGGCGCAGCACTAATGGCGCGTGATCAACGCCTCAGCCCGCCTCTGGCCAAGCAGATTCTGGTATATCCCATGCTTGACGATCGGACCAAGTTGCCCAAGGGATCGCCTGTCGAACCGTTCCTTATCTGGAAGAGCGGGGACAACAAGCAGGCATGGAATGCCATTCTGGGCAATGAGGCTGGGAAAGAGGACGCCGACGTCTCCGTCTATGCAGCACCTGGCCGCGCCAAAGATCTCCGAGATCTGCCGTCCACATACATAGAAGTGGGAGGTCTGGATCTTTTCCGCGGCGAGGATATCTCTTATGCTAGCCGTATTGCCGCTGAGGATGTCGAGGTTGAACTTCACTTGTGGCCTGGCCTGCCACATGTATATGAAGTGGCGAGTGAAGCAACCATCGTCAAGAAGGCTTTGGATGCGAGAATGAGAGCTTTGAAGACTTTGTAGAGCTCGGCGGAAGGGACTCATGTGTGCTTCACTGTTGGAATTCACTACAGATCAATAATTTAGTAATGATGATTAATTTAGATGTAATTCAGTCGCTGTATCAAACCGGCCACTCCGTTCCAAGGCTTTATCTATCTATCTATTTCACTCAGTTATCCCATCAAGGCCCGGGCTTCAGCAATAACAAAGAACACAATATCAAGACTTCATAGCATCATATCCCAATGCTAACACCTTGGCCAAGGCATTATCAATGCCTCGTATAAGATACCTCAGGGCTATATCAGTCTCGACCATTCATCTGTGGTAAGGAATCTTCAATGCAATGATGGCACTATCATCTTATTCATCTCGCACAACATAGTTTAATCCGTGTGCTCATGTATAAACTTCGCAAACGCAAGCCCCTTGTTCCCAATCCAGCAACACAACTTCCAGTCCCATCTGGCATTCTCGGGCCAGTCAGGATTAAAAGAGTCCAACCATATCCTATACATTATTGGACTCGCCAGTTCGCCAAGGGACCAAGCCAGAAAGGAGAATAGCCAGGAGTGCCCAAGCAGCCTAAGAACCAGATAGGCGATGTCCATCGAAGATAGAGAACCAGCCGACTGTATCCTGTCGATGATGAAGAGAATCTGAGGCAAAGCGAATGGGATGAAAATATTCAAACCACTGATGGATTCAAAGACAAATGTCATGGTAGCTGCTTTCCCAAGCGGTGACAGGTTCGACCAACCCAAGCGGACCTCGATGATGATGCGCATGATGAGGGCCGCTATCCAAAAGAACTTCATTGGTGCCAGGAGGAATACTGCTAGAATCTTTGCTGTGCCTACACTTTCACTGAAATGAGGCCTTTTACTGGGCCCATTCACCACGGGTCCCGGTGCTGATCTGGTTAGTCGACGGGATTCATATTGGGAAGGCAGGTCACTAACCGCAGCGTATGGTGAGCTGGAAGGGGTTGTCAAAATCGACACAAGAGATCGTGGGATAGACAGCCAAATCCTCAAGGGAAGCGTTCTCCCAACTCAAGGGGCAATCATACCGTCCAACTAGCTCACGCGATTCTTCCCCGATCTCTGATAGCCATAAGAGACAGCCACCACCTCCGGAAGAGCCTCTGATGTCTAGCATCAATGCTTCCTTGTGGGACTCATCCCATTGCATCTCATCCACCTCTGGACGATGTAGGTGTACCAGATATGGGGCCACTTGCCCTGAGCGGCGTGTATCGATGTATACCACGAAGACGAGAGGCGACTTGTCTCTCCTTTCGTCGCCCTCGAGCACAAGTGCCATCAACCACGTCGAGTCCCATACGGAAAGCCTCAAGTCTCCAGATGTCGTCCAGCATAGGGCATTCGGTACATGCTTGCTAAAGAAATCGCTCCATTCATCTGCTTGGCCGTGGTAAAACTTATGCGAAGATCTCATACTTGTCCTACTTGGCTGGCTAGGGACCCATCGGTCCAGAGAGCTTTTGCCAGAAAGTGCTCTAGGTCCAGTGTTGAAGAGCAAAGCAATGGGGAGGGCTTCATTCCCCTTGAGCAACGCCTTCATCCTATCCTCGGGGCGGTGTTGCAGGAGCTTCCAGACGTTCATACCAAGGAGGTTGGGGAAGATGGCAGGCAAGTCTTCCTTCTTTGTCGTATTTCTGTACGCCAGTTGATCCCATACCACAGAAAACACTTCAAGTTGGCTGGCAGGAGTGGCTTGTCCGAAGAATTTGTTGTGGTTATGCGTGTTGGTGACATCGTCCAGGATCTCCTGGAAGCGGTACCTTAGCTCCGCAAGGATAGGCTCGGCCTTGCGCTCTTGAACAGATCTTTCATTTGTCTTCCACCACTTGTAGATTTGTTGTAGCTGCAAGAGGGAGAGCGGTCCTGGCATCAAGCGAAGGGCAACTGTTGGGATCGAGATATGAGGTGGGAAAAAGAGAGTCATTGGGCCAGAGGCGGCCTGAAAGGCGATCTTATTCGATAGAGCGCCTTCTTGAAGTGTCCAACATCTTCGCATCCAGGTACAGCTTACAAGACGAGCCAGCGACTCGATGCGAGCAACCTGATCCAGTACCCCAGAGCCGAGTTGCTGCAGCTCCGAATCCAGCACCAGTACCTGGGATGCCGCTGCATATATCTGTCCCATTTGGTTGATGGCTAAGAGCTTGAGCTTATCCACTTCTGCTTTGGTGTCTGAGGGGTCTCTAGGCGTAGAGACGGGGATACACAAGGTATCTAGCCAAAACTGAGTGAGGGGGGCCTTGCTAAACAAAGAGTTCCACCTGCGTCGTATTGAAGAGCCAGTGTTCGGCTCGATTCGCAAACCATGGATTAAATACCCTTCTGGAGACTCATCGTTGCGAGAAATTCGTGACAGAGAGTTGGAGATCATCTCGGCTTGGCACTGTGGTATGGCGTTTGCCGTGGGATTGCCAAGGCCATCTGACCAAACGTGGGAGATGGCAGCGTACGCACTACTTGCTGTTGCGGTAATGACCTTGAGGCTCGCTTGCCCTCGAGAGTTTGTCTTGACGGAGACCAACGGGATTTGGCCTTGCCTGATGATGTCCTTGACCTGGGTCACATCGACCGAGAGTGAGCTGCAAGTACAGCCGTCTTGAACGTGCCGTTGCCGATAGTTGGAGTCGAGTTGAACATTATTCGCCACACAAGCATCCTCAGTGCACTTGTCGTGAGGAAGTGACGACGGCCGTCGGAGGCGAGCCAAGAAGCACGCCGAGATTGGATCACATGAAACGATGACCCACGCAACTTGCTGAGGACACCATCCAAGACGCTTCATGTGCTTCTGAAAAAATGTAGAAGACCACTCGAACTTGTGCCTAGCCTCCCGTGAAGGCCCGTTAACGACAGTCAGGAGAGCGTTGGCCAGCACGAGCACCGCCAACCCAGTCTCTCCAGCCGGAGAACTATCAAGCCTTCCAAGCGTTTCCAAACGACGGACGTATGTCGCAGCGCCCATGCAATGCCACAAGAGGTCGTTTTTGACCCTGTAGTCGTCCTCCATATCTATAGCAGATGGGAGATTCTTTAAGCTGAGAAATCGATCCTTTTGGGAGGGTTTGATAAAGTCGTCCATTCGAAACTTGTCCTGCAGGTATCTCGACAGCAGCCCAAAAAAGAGCCATGACTGAAGGATGGACGCTGTTTTCTCTGGGCTTGTCGTGTCACCCTTGTTGAGGGTGAGCCCTAGCCTCTTTCCAAAGGTGGAAAAGTCAGCGCCGTCGTAGGGAACTATAGGCTCGGCGAGAGGAACCAGGATCTCCGGGAGAGTGTCACGAGGCTCTGGAATTATGTCCATTGCAACTGTTTGTTACAGTTCAGGGAAAAGGAGGTTTTGTATTGTCAATTACTGCTCAATTTGCCTGGTAATAAGCCAAGCATGCAGGCGGTAAGCTGTGGCAGAGCCTGATTTCAACTTGTGCTCCCCTCCCCTGCCAAGCAGGATCAAATGGGATATGGCTGAATATCACTGCACCCATTGGTTCAACTTGGGACTCATTACAGCCTCGAAGTTCAGCTGAGAATTCTTCGGCGGCTAACTCGGAGGCACAGTTCTAGAAATCACTGGCTGCGTCTTTTTCGAAAAATCAGCTTTCTCACTCTGGAAGTCAAGGGCCTCGTCTTCCGCAACATTTTAACAATTGACCGGAGGAACCTTCTTCGGCGTTTGATAACCGGAGTTGGATCGGAACCCTTGATCAACGCTGCCCCAGGAGCCGGGTCATCCATGGGATCAAACAACTCGGGCCAGTACGGGAGAGAATTGTCGACGGGAAGGTTCTCATAGTTTAGAGGGAGCGATATTTGCCTACAGCGTAGCGTTTAGGAAATAGCTCGGAGGTAAAAGACTGGGGATATTTCATACCTCACTATACTCGTATAAATGAGGCCGTTGAGGCCTCCTCTTCCAAAGTTGGGGGAAAGGCGAGGGTGGAAGAAGTCTCCAGTCCCTCTTTTCCAAATTATATGGCGTGGACATGTCGCAATACCTTGAACTAAACCATCCTCGGGTCCAATCTCGTTGCTCAGAGGAGTGCTGATAACAAACTCTTTGATACCAACAAAGCAAGACAAGGCTTGTCTCAGCTCATCAATTTCAAGATCCGTTATCTTTGTAAAGTCCGGGTAAGTACCCCTTCCATTGGGTCCCTTGAGAACCTTTGTTGAGCGAGCCGTCACCCAAAGCTTAACACTCTGAAGATTCTGAAAAAGGTCGAGCCTTAACCAGTGGAAGTCGTATGGATCATGTGGACGGTCTGGCTGGGTGGTCCGCACTGGTGATGAACAGGTGATCAGGCAGGGGAAGAATGGAGTCATTGACAACTCCAAGTGTTTGCAGTATTTTGGGAACGCATTTGGTTGAAGGTCGACTTTGGGCCATGTCTTCATCCGAGCATCTTCATGGCAGAAGCCGACAAAGGATTGCCAGCTATGCAGGTCGGTGAATACGAAAGTTATAGACTCGTAGATGGACTTGAGACACTCTTCAGACCTGGATTGAAAGTCAGCGACTGGCCTATTTCCCACTCAATACATCTATACACACATAAGTTTACAGGCAAGCAGCATCGGGATATACGGGCTTTTGGCCATCTTGTTGACGAGAGGGCGCTGAGTAGCTTTCCAACAGTGGTATCGCCCAGTCGAAGCACCCTGTATGACATTCTGGCCGTAAACCCGTTCACACAGCTCGCCGCATGCCCAATGATTAAGCCACGGTGAAATGAGCCGCATCTCGTAGTGCTTGCTACATATGGGCTCTCCAAATGGGATGTTCTGCTGGATTCGCAGGAGCTCGAGGTCCTCTTGCAGCTTATCCATGACATCAAAGTCTGTGGTGCATTGCCACCGACAGTAGTGCCAGTTGGCTGGATCGGCAGGGTGGCCGTGCCAAAAGATGTGCTGCCGAAGGCCGTACGGGCGCCAAATTTCAAGGTAAATAGCATCTCGGAGCTCACGTGGAAGACGCGTGAGCAAGAGGCATTGTTGTTGAGAGTCGAAGGACATGCTCTCGGCTTGGCAGTGAGTCACAACCAAGGTGGGAGCAAACGGTTTTGTCGCGTCAATGTAACAGGCTTGAAGGTCGAGGATGTAGACGGCGTGCCTGAACTAAGTGGCTTGGGTGGCTAGGCCGGAATAGAGCTGACACAAAGGAATGATGCAAACGTCAAAATGAAGAATCATGAGAGGTGGCTTGAGCGGTGAATGCAAGAGGTTGGGTCAGTTATCCTTGTCCCCGATCTGAAACATGCCAGGGCAACCTCGTAATATCATGACGTTTCATATTCTCATATCTACAAGCTGTGAAATTGTTCTTTTGGCCATGATAAGACCATTCAATTCTCAAATATCCCGAATTCATGGCGGCGCCATGACAAGCCAGCTTCCATCCCAGTCCACAAACTCCTTCTCAATCACCTCGGCCGTGCTCTCCCACGGGACAAAGAAGGCGCCAGAGTTGAACTTGGGCGAGTAAACGATTGTTCCAGCCTCGGCGGGCAGCTGCGCTCGCAGGTCCTTGAGAGCGCTCTCAGTCTGCGCTAGGATCCTCGCCACGTTGTCCCTCCCTGGCTTTCCAGTCGCCGCACTCGGTCTTCCATAGCCGTAGCTCGTGAAGAGACAGATTATGTGCACGCTCGGGGCGCCCGCGGCCACGTCCGACGGCTGAGGAGGGATAATGAGGCAGCGCCCGGCAAGGCTTCGGGGCGGCCATCGCTCCGACGGGTTGGTTTTGGCGTTGTTGCAGAATCTCTTGTATACCCGGCATGCGGCGGGGAATACGGCGGCGAGCTCGGCTGCGATTCCAGCTCCCCATTGAGCGAGGCAGTTGGTGGCGTGGAGGAGATAGGTATCAGAGGGGATGGAGCGGATTGAATTGAGTGGTGTGTGCTCGAGGGCAAAGGCCGGGGTTGCCATCTTTAGTTGAGTTGGTGATGCTGTTAATTCGGGCGCTTCTCATAAAGATGGAAATCTGAATTGGGTTTGATGGGTGATGATGCAGAGCAGAGGAGATGAAGAAAGGAAGTTGTGAACCAAGGCTTTTTTGCCTATCACGATGGCTTCGTGTGACGGTGAGTCACCGGCGAGGGCAAGGAGTGGCGCGGAACTGTTTGCACCCGAGCTCAGCTGAAGTCAGCCCTGTTGACACAAGGCATAATTTGGTGTTTGCTCTTGAAAGGCGGAAGTGAATTCGATGAGGGAGACGGACGGACGAAAACCTGAGAGCCGGGCGCCAAGTTGGACAAGCACCTGGAAGATTGACCAAACATCACAACATGAGGTTGATAGTTGCACCAATCTTCGGGGCTCACAGTGGTTAAACGCAGTCCAGAGAGAGATAGCTCTATAGTATATTGGGAGCCTGGACATGGTGGGCAGTTGGCCATGTACAGCCCCGGCTTACAATGAAGGCCTCAACAACACACGTCGCTTCCCCAGACCAATCCCTGAGACTCTGCATTTATTCCCCACACTTTCTTCCACTCAATCATACCCCGTGGGCTCGTTGTAGTAGAAATAAGGACCGCCAAGCAATCATGCATCTTCCGCTTTGGGACATGGTGAGCAAGATCCGGTCTACCCGTCGTATCCGAGCATAACCGGCCGAACCTCCCGGCGCGGGGTATAAGTGCCTCATGAAAAGCACTTGTTTATTATCAAGAAGAGCTTATCAGGAGTTTAGTGAAGTCATGTTACTAGATGTGCCTCCTGTCAAGTGTTCAAGTTGAAATGTAGCAGTTAAAAGACTCCAATATCTCGCATCAAAACAGATGTATCTCACCAACATCTTGTCCAACGCTTCATATACTGTATTATTAATCCACCCTCTCTAATTCATGACTCTTTTCCGATACCGCTCAATTCCAAGAATGCCGAGGAAGAGGTGGCTGGGCAATGCTAGACGTGATTGTCAGCTTGCTGCACCAAGACGTGGGTGTGTTCTCAACACATGCCACATGACTACATTGACTTAAAAGACTGGCACCAAGCAAATCCGACCTCGGCTATATACCATATTAGTGATAGCTCACATAATAATACAAACAGTCTATATAAACGTGGTCCCCTTGTTGAACTCAACTCAACCCTTCACCGCACCCATCAACCACTCTTTGAGCACACATCTGCAGACAAGATGACCGACACTGAACCCCAAGCCGTCCAAGTGACCAAGACCCCAGAGGGCATCACAACCATAACAATCAACCGCCACCACAAGAGAAATGCCATCGACGGCCCAACAGGCAGAAAGCTCACGGAAGCATTCCTAGCCTTTGAAGACGACCCGTCCCAAAAAGTTTGCGTCCTCCACGGCGCAAACGGCAACTTTTGCGCCGGCTTTGACCTCCACGAGGTAGCCAAGTTCAACCCTGGCGACCACGAGTACAAGGGTCCCATCATTGACGCCAACCATGAAGTCCAGGGCCGCAACATAGGTCCCATCGGCCCGTCAAGGATGCAAGTCAAGAAGCCCGTCATCAGTGCCGTATCAGGCTATGCCGTTGCAGGTGGCCTAGAGCTATCCCTGATCGGAGACATGCGCGTCGCAGAGGAAGATGCAGTCTTTGGAGTCTTTTGTCGAAGATTCGGCGTCCCTCTCATCGACGGCGGCACAGTCCGTCTCCAGGCCATCATCGGTCTCGGTCGCGCCCTAGACATGATCCTCACGGGACGAGGGGTCGGCGCCCAAGAGGCTCTGCAGATGGGCCTCGCCAACCGCGTGGTGCCCAAGGGTCAGGCTCTCGCCGAGGCGACAAAGATTGCGCAGCAGTTACTGGCATTTCCGCAGGAGTGCATGAATGTCGATCGCGCCAACTGTTACTACTCTGCTTACAATGCTTCTTCTTTTGAGGATGCGTTGGGTAATGAGTTCCGCAATGGTGTCAAAGTGATTACGACGGAGAGTATAAGAGGTGCTGCTAGGTTTAGTGGAGGAGCTGGGCGGCACGGTGCCTTTGAAGAGTCCAAGATCTAATGCGGGCAATGTTGACTTTCGGTTGTTTGATGAGACAAATCTCTACTCAATAATACGACGTTTTACCAGCAATACTTCATGGCCTTGTGCTACCTACCCTGTATCACAGGTAAGTAGTTCAAGGACGTCAAGTAAATCCACTTTCAACAATCAGCTCGAAATCTTCTTTCAAGTGACGTTCAAGATCCCTTACTCGCGTGAGATTCTGCATCGAGTCATGGTGGATCACCTCGAGCGTTTCATCTATTCTTGGGACAGGATAGCACGCACGAACCGGCATTTTTGGATCGACCTATTAGCTCCAGGCCAGGACAAGCCTCACATCCGCCTTCAAATTCTACCGTCATTTCTGGGAGCACCTTCACTTGAACATGCTAGCTCGCCCGAGTTCCGAAAGACATGGGAAAGCAGCCTCGGCATCCCCGTCTCTGGCCCACCGATACCCGTCGCCATCATACCCAACGACTCCATTCTGTCATTCTCGCCATCAATTGTCCGAAAATAGGCAGTAAAGGCGGGTCTGAGTTGCTAGTCGCGACAAGGACCCCCCCTTTTACGTATTCCTAAGCGAAAACCCCTTGGCCCCCCTTCTTCGTATGCAGAATCCGAAAATCGATGCGAAAATCCATCTGTCCAAGCAATCTGAATCTAGTTCCACCTTTCGAGTCCATCTATGACGCGTCAAAAGATGTGGTCGGCGCTATCTGTTGGAGGCCGCTTGGTCGAAGACCAGGTTGGGTGAGAATCAGAGGGGTTAAAAGCCCAAGCACTCCCCCTTCGTTTGCACTTTCGAAACCATTCCAATTTGGGCGGCATCGATAAACACATCCGCCGACCACAGGTCGTTTCCGCCACTCCTGTCACCAGCATTGGCCACACTATTCACCTTCGATAAGCCGACATTACATCACAGCAACCGCAATCATGGCCAACAGCACAGACACGCCCAAAGGCTACGCTCCCTTCGATCTATATCCCTACAATCCAGCTCAGCCACCAGCATACGCTTTCCTGGCCCTCTTCGGAATAGCAGGTGTCACTCATTTCATCCTCATGTTCCCCTACCGAGCGGCATTCCCCATCCCCATGATCATCGGATCTGGCAGTAAGCAATCTATCTCCGGCAGAAGCGCCTGACATCAGCTAACTCTCTTAGTGGAATGCGCCGCTTATTGGTTTCGATCGCGATCTCACGACAACCTTCGGGAAACGCTCCCCTTCCTCCTGCAGAACCTACTCATGCTCGTTGCTCCGCCATTCCTAGCTGCGACACTCTACATGTCTCTCAGCCGTATTACACGGGCACTCCGAGCAGAAGAGCTGTCCCTTATAAGCCTCCGATGGATAACAAAGCTTTTTGTGCTGGTCGATCTCGCCTGCTTCGTAACCCAGACCGCTGGCGCCATCATGTCCGGAAGCGAAGTCCTCGACGAAGCAAAGCGAGGCAAGACCATCATCATCTGCGGTCTCATACTCCAAATCGCCGCCTTTGCCTTGTTCCTCATCTGCATCCTCGTTCTTCAAGTCAGGGTAAAGTCATGCCCCACGAGCCACTGCCTCTCAGGAGTCTTGCCCTACCGCCGCTATCTCGTTGGGTTGTACTGCACGAGCGGGTTGTTCTTGATTCGAAACATTGTTCGCATCGTCGAGTATAATCAAGGCAGCGACGGCCCATTGTTGTCCAACGAAGCTTTCCTCTACATATTTGATGGATGCTTCATGCTGGGTATTGCCGTGATTATCATCGTCCTCCATCCTGGCAGGCTCGTCAAGCAGGCCAAGCGGGCAGACTTTATGAAGGATGACGTGTTGTTGGAATCCCGATAGACTTCAGATAAATTCTTTGCGGATAGATAGTCATGTTTCCCTTTGTACATAGCCTCTCCCTCACAAGCCTATCAATATACAAAATAGAAGAGTTCTGGGCTTGCTCAACGATTTCACCTCGACAACCACATCAACAAACAAAGCAGCCATACTTGCTAGACTTCAATCTCACATATTAACCAGTATTGTACACATCTTCTCCCTGTTTCCTAGCTCTTACGCTTATCAAACTCCTTCGGTCGAGATTCGGACGAAGGCCCACGTCAGACGCTGAAGCTGACAAATGGTCAGTGACGACTTCAGTGGAAATAACGGACTTCTCGCACTTTCAAATTGTCCGTGAATTTTTCTGCTAATAAATTTTGGCCTGTGTGAAGTGTAAGTAGTTTCGGTGAGAGTTCTCAAACTATATAAACATGGAGGGTGGTCAGACTTGGCCACCTCTTGCCACACTTCACAACACCTCCAACACCTCAAAAGATGGTCTCGCTTCAGATTGTACAGAAATCCAATGCCCGGGTAGCGACTCTTCCCAAGGGACTAGTCGCTCTGTTCATCGGCGCAACTTCAGGCATTGGCCAGAGCGCCCTTGAACAGTTTGCCCAGCATGCCGCTGCTCCACACATCTACACTGTCGCTCGCCCACAGACAGTCTCCTCCCACGAGAAGCTTCTCTCCTCTTTGCGTGATGCCAACCCGAACGGCACTTACAGCCTCATCACAGCCGATGTGTCTCTCATCTCAGAGGTCGACAAAGTAGTCAGTGCCATCAAACAATCCGAGACGAAGCTTGACTTGCTATTCCTGTCGACCGGCTTCATGGCCTTCGAAGGCCGCAAGGATACCAGCGAGGGCCTCGATCCATCCATGACGACACGCTATTACTCACGACTCCGGGCAGTCGAGCAGCTTCTTCCCCTGCTTAACAACTCTGCCACCTCAAGCCCACGAGTCATCTCGGTTCTGGCCGGTGGACTCGAGGCTCCGCTGAACGAGAGCGACCTCGACCTTCGCGATCCCAACAACTGGACGACTTGGAACTCTTCGCTCCATTCTGCAACCATGGGCACATTGGCCTTTGAGCTTCTGGCCCAGCAGAACCCCAACATCAGCTTCGTGCATTGGTGTCCCGGGCCGGTAGCCACGCCAGGTTTGGCCAGAGCCAAGAAGTTTGGCATGTCGCCGCCGGACCAGATGAGCCAGGACGAAAGCGGCGCTCGCGCACTCTTCCTCGCCACCAATGACCGGTATTCCGCCCAGGGAGGCCTCGTGCCGACACCAGAGGGGCTCGAGGCAGCAAAGAAGACCGGTGGGGGGGTCTTTATCGTTGATCCTAAGGGTGAGGCAACCGATAACGAAAAGGTACTGGCAGGGATGAGGGAAAGGGGCGTGGACAAGGCAGTTTGGAGCTTTACGAAGAAGATGTTTGCTGCTCACACAAGGGCACCCACAGATGAGCTGTGAGGGTAGCAGAGCCAATAGAGATGAGTAAAACAAAGAAAGATTCACAGAGGGGGCCTCATTATTGCTCGTGCTATTAACATTGCGTTACCAACTGCGCACTTTACGGCTGTGCACGACTCTGCTTCGATGCAGCAAAGAATACTAGATCTGAGAAGGAGATGGAGATGGAGTGACAAAGATCTGGCACAAGGGGGCAGCCTCACATCGCCGGCGTCAACGCCCACATAACAAGGAGCATGCTTCCGCGAACCGTGTTTTGTTTAGTTCAGGTCATATACAGTGGGCCTTGCTCGGTCCCAATCAAAGACAGGCAATAGCCAAGCCCACGCCGCCTGGAACAGAAGACGCGAGCAATACGACAATTGGAATTGAAAAGGGAGGTCCGGTCTTCAGTCACATGTCTACAGTTGGGAGGTGACCAAGACGTCACTAAGCAGATGCTCATTCTCACGAAAGATGGCTCGCACACAAAGGAAGTATCCGCACCCTCAATCTCATTCACCAGATGAATCAAAGCCTCAGGGAGACTTTGAGTGTCGCTCGCTAGCCTAGGACAAACTGAGAGGTAGCATCATCCTCTCCGCCAACTTGAGCTTCTGTAAAATCGGCCCAGCTTAAGCGTCCTTCTTCCCCCCCTTCGGGTCGGACTTCTCAGTCTCCTCGGTGGCAGAGGGACCAGGGGTCCCCTCAAGATGCTTTCCACAAACACACTTATCGCCATCGACACCCGAAGTCTTGCACTTCGGGCAATCGCACTTGACAATCTGCTTCTTGGTCACATTGTTCACCACCTTGGTCGTGCCGTCATCGGTTTCCTCGCGCTTATGGAAGAGCTTGGTAACACACCTAGAGGCAAAATCAGCACTAAATCAAGCAGGTACAGTCCATCTCAGTGGGAGTAATTACATTGTGACTGCTTGTGTACGAAAAAAGGTAATGATAACGGTTCGTCAGAGGCGAGGAGGTCAGAGGCGAGGAGGTCGGAGACGATGAGGGTCGGAGACGATGAGGGTCGGAGACGATGAGGGTCGTAGACGATGGGGGTCGGAGACTTGGGGTTCAATGGTCTTGAGCCAAGAAAAGTGTCTGAAAATGTCTTGAGAGAGTCGCTCTGTGGCTTCGTGGTGTTTGTGACAAGGTTTGTCTGCCCAGCACCACGGGCGAGGCTGGTCCTTAATATAGGTAAGATGGCCTGGGGGGAGGCTGGCTGGGCTGGGAGTCCCTGATGAAGAAGTGGGATTCTTTTCCTACGCAGTTCTCTCTTTCGTCATGCTACATTAAGCCGTGGCGGTGTCCTTCCGGCCAGACTCAGGCTGCACGGCCAGAGGCAGCCAGGGGTGACAACTGGCAACCACCATCCCGCGAGGCTGGCTGCTTGCAGTGTTTGCTCGATTGACCTGTATCTTGCATATTAGGCAACACCCTGTTCTAGTTTGAGAGTGGGTAAGCAACAACTGTCCTCACCGCGATTTGAGACGTCCATTGTTGATTTCGATGACGGTTCCAAGAGGAGTTGTCGGGCACAATATAGAAGAACACATTGATAAACACAGGACAGTATTAAAACCCAATGCTGTAAAATACCGTATTGAGATGTCCATCTTTGAACGGGTTTTGAGAGCATTGGGAGATTGCTGGGTAACTTTGAGAAGGGTGTCCGACGGACCGCTGCAGGCACATCAGACAGCAAGCAATACTGCCTTGCCGTGCCAAGGAACATGGCGTTATCCCTGGTGTGACGCTGAGGGACAGACGAACGCTTTCTTTTTCCTCCTTTCCAGTAGCCTCTTGCAGGGGGCCGGCCACCGCCGCCAACAAGCACTATTCTTCACGATATTGCCATTACAAACGGAGCCAATCTTGCACCGTGTCCCAGAGGCCCGGCCCAGGTCCAATCCCTGCGCTGATTCCAACTTTGGTCCGCCAGAATGACTTCCTCTCGTCCGTGCGCTCGTGCTGATGTTGAAGGACGATCTTTGGTTTGTCCATGAGGGAAGAAATGATTTTCTGTGCAGAATAAAGACTGCCGTCGTAGCGTATCACAGTTGACCCACCCGAGATCATGTCTTTCCAAAGGTGTTGCTTCAGATGTTGTTGGAGAGCCTGTTGTTTGTCCTGAGCCGATGGAGAATCAAGATCCCACTTGTTTGTGACAAGAGCGCAGTTGCTGAAAGCTTCGTCCCCCAGGAACAGCTTCAAGTAATCATATTCCTACAGAATGAATAAGAATTCTTCCCGGTGCATTAAAAGAGGTAAGTAGTAACATGCCTTCACACGAGCCGCTCCGAGACGAGTCGGGGAGATATCGTACAGGTATAGAATACCGTTGAGTAGTCGGCCATTCCGGTAGCTATTGTGGAGTTCCTTCGATATGAGCTTCAGACCTTCAAAGTCGGAAATCTTATCATCATCGAAACCCGGAGTGTCAATGAGGTAGACATCCCTGCCCTTGATAGAAGCTCGATACCAGGAGACTCCCAGCCCGTGGTCGGCTTTTGGTGTAGCGCCAGTCGATACGTGCCGCCCCCCAACTGTGTCGATGAAGGTGCTCTTACCCACCCCGGTCTTCCCCATAAGTACAATGATTGGAGCAGATGGGTCGATCAGAGGCGGCCCTGAGTTAGCAAAGATGATGCCAATGATCAAGACGACCAGGGTCAAACAGAGAGTGATCCACCAGCCTCCAGATCCGGATTCAGCTCCGGTCCCGGCTGTCTTGAAAGCAACGAGATCAATGCGAGATCGCTTGCTGTGTTTGCTCTCTACATTGTACTGTCAGCACCAGCACATCAGGAAGAAACGTTCTTTTCCCTCACTCTCTGGTCTGTGCTTCCTCCTTAGGACTTTGGCACACCGATCCAACTGCTCACCGCAGTTTTCCTTCAGATGCGTGAATGTCCAGCCTAAAATGTCTTCAAGCTTTGAGGCGTCTACAAGGTCAACGCCGCCGATCCCAGCTGGAACAGTCAATCTGAAGTACTTGTCCGTCTTGACAAGGTGTTTATGCGAGGAAGCAAACTTGGATGCTGTCGCTTCTGTCTCTGTCAAAACAGATGAAAAGGCGTTGAGCATATCCAGACCTTTTGCACTGTAGCCTTGTCCGATCCCAGCTCCGATGGACACCAGACAATGCATCTGCTCATCGAAACTGGTCTCGTTTGATACTTGCCATAGATCTTGAGCACAGCATTGGGTCTGAAACACGGGGTTATTGGCGCCGACGCCTCCATCAACAAACTTGACGGCATGGGAACCAACTTTGACAGGCTGGAAATCGGCCGGGGCGGCTAACGTTGCCCTTGAAGGGGATGAGTACATGACGTTGCAGGATAAGGGGGACCCACCTAGCCGCTTCCCAAATCTTGACTCCTGTCACACTGTTGTGGTGTACAGGGTCGCGGTAGCTGCAGAATTCAATTTGGCTTCTACACTGCGTCGCGCAGACAAAACTAATGGCCGGGTAGTAATTATCAGCATCCAACCAGACTTCCAAGTGCCATCTCATGGAGTTCGTTACACTTTACAGCGAACATCCTCTGCGGTCTCCAACAGCGCGTTGGGTGCTTCTCCACAGGCTTGGATAATGTCTTTGACTGCATTTTCAAGCTGCTGGCCATCATACATTGGCCGACCGGTGATGGCGCGCATCACTCGCGGCATGTACTTGCTGCATAAAGTCGGTCGAAAGACTTGGCGGGAAATATGCAGGTATGCTTCAATGCAATCAGCCACGGACATTTCGAGACGGCCCAACATGATGGCAATAAGCCTGATCACAGCATCCCAGTTAATCATCTCATTTAGTTCAGGCTAAGGATACTTACCCTCCACTGCTTGTGCCGCCAATCATGTCAAAGACATGGCAGGGTTTCGGCGGGTTGTCACTGTCGATCCTTTCCAGCAGCTCTTGCAGTATGAGAAGAGTTGACAAGCCTGTCACACCTCCTCCATCCAGAGACAGAAGAATGGGCCGGACAATTGCATCCTGTGGAGCTGATGCGTGAGGCGTGACCTCATCAAGTAGTGAGACCGAAGGCTTCATTGCGAATGTACAGTAGCGTACGAAATCTCCTGATGATGAGCAACAAAGAGAGATCTATGGTGTGTCTTTATAGTTATTATTACTTACCTACAACGATTGTCAGGCTCTGAGGAAGTTGGTTGAATCTGTTCACTTTTGGGAACCCCCTGGACGCCAGCATCTCTTTGATTCTTGAAGAGGCAATGAAAGAATGATCAAGCGAAGGCAACATTTGGAAGTGGCGATTCATACAACCCGATAACCAGGCTTTGTCTCGGAAGAAACTCTGCCTATTCAACGTGCACAGATCTCTGCATTTCACCAACAGCCCACTGTAAGCAGTAACGCAGTTCAGAATCCATCGCAAACGCCTCGCCCAGCCTCCTTTGTGCGACCCAACAGTCCCATGACGGCTGAGTTGCCGCCCGGGCCACCCCAGTTCAAAGAACAACGCCCACCTGGCGGCGTGGCAATGAGAATGTAGACATACCAGCTTGGTTGCCTCCGCCTTTCACTTGCCAGGCCAAGACCGGTACTAGGCGAGAACATGTGCAAGCGTTCCAACACGTATTGACATTACGCACAAGCTTTCGTAGTCTTCTTTTGTCTCGGTGAGCCGCCATGTCCCGGTTATGACCGTGTTGGTGGTGGGCTGTGCGTGTAGGGAGGCGCTATTGGCAAACAAATTCTGATTGTTGTCCTAGCCACCGCAACGCTCCGGTGAGGCATGCCAATGATGCATCCCTCCTTTTTTTACTTTGTCCAAGCTCTGGGGTCCTCTTGAAACTCACTAGCCTTTCAGCGCGGACACCAGCCTGCATCACGGTGAGGGCAGCCACCACTTGACAGCATTATTCAACCTGCAAGAGACACTTGATGGCTTTAGCTCAACCATGGCTGAGGAGTACATGCAGTTCAGTCAACAAGTGTGTGCTTTTTGTGACTTTTCCCAACACCAACTCAGGCCTTTCCCCTCACAGCAGTTTGGGATGCCCATCTGCGAGTAGGCCTCGGAATAGTTGACCAAGGAGTTGCAACCACCAGGTCAAACTCCTTTTCAGAGGACTGCACCATCTTGTCAATGAGCATGTCTTGATCCCTGACAGCTGCTAGAGAATTCCAAATGTCCAAATTGGGCGTGAGGCTCTTCAGGCCTTTTGGAATCCATTCGCCGTCCGCTCATCAGGGGTAGCCAACCGGATGCGCAGATTCCCCGTCTCGCAGTGTTCCGTGGCAAAAGCCCCATTCATGCAGCCTCCCGTTACTCATTGAAGCTGTCAGAGGCAACCAGGGTGACCAAGCCCTCCAGGTCCCTGAACAGGGCGGCACAACAGCCCCGGGACGGCTAAGCCCAGAGAAATTCCATCCGGCGTGTCTCCAAGGAGCCTTGGCTTTTCACCACAGCGGTCAGCGGCACCCTTTGGCCCGTCATTTCCGGCACGTAACGGTAGTCCTGTTTTGTTGTTGGGCTATTCTTGCAAGGAGACGCCACTGACAGAGACGCCCTGGTGAGTCTTGTTGACACCCCCCCCTTGCGTGTTGTGCAGGCCCTGGTGGTCCCCCGAAGATGCCTACCCAGGCTTTTAAGGCTGTTCACGTCTTGTATCCCGTCGAAGACGGCCACCTCGTCAGAAAATCTGTTCAACCCACGAAAAACAGCACCAGTCACTCAATAGTTTCGACTCCATCATGACCGCCCAGGACGAAAACACAAGCTTCAAACCAGCGTCGGGCACCACCCCAGATCCACCAGTGGTGAACGCCTCTGCCGACATCGCAGGCCTGGACAAACAGTCTGAAGACAGAGATGACGGCAACCTCTCACTGAGCAAGTCCACATCTACCGTGCCCACGGGAGACGATGCAGTTGTTGAACGACTGTTGACCATTGAACCACCCACTGAGAGGCCTGATGGTAGCAATGCCGTCCTCCCGCCAAACAAGCCCAACTCGGTCGTGGACGCGAAAGACGATGCCGTCGTTGAGTCGCTGTTGACTACTGAACCACCCACTGAGCAGCCTGACGGTGACAACAACGCCCTCCCGCCAAACAAGTCCAGCTCGGCCGTGGACGCAGAAGACGATGTCATTGTTGTTGAGCCGCTATTGACTACCGAACCACCACCGGTCGCGAAGCTTGACAAGGACAATAATGCCCTCCCCCCGAACAAGTCCAACTCGGCCGTGGCCATTAACGACGATGCCGTCGTTGAGTCGCTGTTGACTACTGAACCACCCACTGAGCAGTCTGACGGTGACGATGACGCCCTCCCACCGAACAAGTCCAACTCGGCCGTGGCCATGAACGACAATGCCGTCGTTGAGTTGTTGTTGACTCCTAAACCGCCCACGAAGGGGCGTGGCGGTGACAATGACGCTCTCCCCCCAAGCAAGAAATCCAAGCTCGTGGCCGAACACGAGGACGATGAGGGCGGCAAGTCACCCTCGACCACAGAGCTGAAGCCACCAGTGGTGAATAACTTCAAAGACTTCACCATGTTTGCCGAGGTCGATTTACTGAACGACAAGGATGAACGCGAGTCCACGTACACCATGGTCATGATGGTCGACCAAGACAGCCACGCGGCCTGGATGGGCACCATCGACACCCCCAGAGAGCAGGTCAGTCTTGAACAGGCTGTGAACAGCCTCCGCCGAGTCCCAGAAAAGGCCCTCTACCCGCCTGTCACTCCAGACATGCAAGTCGTTGCAGCTTCCGACTTCACCCTTGACGAGGAGACCTGGTTCAAGCAGCCGCTGATCAGACACCACCACAAGGATGGCCATCCAACCAGGGTCGCCGACATGTTTGTTAGCGAGATCAAGGCGCATCACCTCGTGGAGAAGAACCCGCACCGAAACCTGGTCAAGCTCAAGGGATGCCTCGAGAAGGATGGCCTGGTGGTTGGGATTCTGCAGAAGCGCTACCCCATGACTCTCGATTGGCGGGTCGAGGCCTGGTCGCAGCCTCCTTACGACGCGACGGCATTCTACAACGACATTGAAGCGGGCGTGAAGCATCTCCATTCTCTGGGGTTTGCGCACAACGACTTGAACCCGAGCAACGTTATGGTTGACGCCGAAGACAGGCCCGTTATCATCGACCTGGGCGCTGCCAGGCCATTCGGCCAACATCTCGATCAGTGCGGTACTGCAGGCTGGTGCGACGGATTCCAGGAGACTTCGTGCGTGGCCAACGACGAGATCGGTCTGCGCCTGATAAAGGAGTGGCTTCAGAAGAACCAAAAGAAGGAGTGAGTCGGACAAGGCAGTCAAGGATACATCCAAGACATCTCCAGGTCTTTCTTTCGGTGCAAATGTATGGCGGGCTCTGCTCGCGTCTGATGGTGACGGTGAATCGCTTGGTCAAGTGTTGGGCTCCCCTCAGTTTACCGGTCGCATGTGCGTGAGCAGATACTTAGGTACATAGATGTGGAATAAGTGACGTTTTCCTCTTTCAACAGTCAATACAAACGCAGACTAACCAGCCATATCAATACGCGCCCGTGACACCAAGTTTCCATTGATTCGATGAACAGTCGAGTTCCTTGTCTCACCATCCAACTTCCATCTCCTTCCACCGCACAAGCCAACCTCCCTACCCTACACAGCCGGCCTATCCTTGTTCCGTCCCCGCCTCATCCTCCGCCTCGCCCGCGAGGCTCCAGCTGCCGACCTCATCACAGACACCGCATCATCATCATCCATCATCGCCCATTACCCGACTCTCCTCTTCCACGGCAACGCCTACACCCCCACGAGTCCGAAGAACCACCGTATCCTCACGAAACTCGTACCCGAAACAGCCCGTCGCCATCATGGCCTCCACAGACCCCAAGGCCGAGCAGGACAAGCCCCTCGAGCAAAAGACGGAGCAGAAGCCCGCGACTCTTGGCGAGGACGACGAGTTTGAGGACTTTCCCGTTGATGGTACGATTTCCATAGGCAATATTGCGCATCTCACGCTCCCCCCAACAAGCTCCCATGCACCTGCACCCAGACAAGAATACGCAATGCAACAAGGCAGCTGACAAAACACAGACTGGCCAGAAGACCAGACCGAGGCGGCCAAGAACAGCGGCGAGACAAAGCACCTGTGGGAGGAGAGCTGGGACGATGACGACACGAGCGACGACTTTTCAACACAGCTCAAGTGGGTGCCCCCTCCAGACTTCCCGTTCCCCGACGACAAGACAGACACTAACCTCGAAACAGGGAGGAGCTCAAGAAGGTCGAGGAGTTGAAACGGAGATAGGAACTCAGCCTTCTCCAGGCGGAAAGTGAATAAGACGGGACGGCATGGAATGCAGGACTAGAGCATCAGAACTCATAGACTGGGTCGGTTAATGAATCAACAATATTACACGAGCACTGTTCTACGATTGACGACACCCCGATTCTTGGACATGACGGCTTCTGCCGATCTATTGGTATTTGGATATTTGCTTCCTACAGACTAGCCCTCCCCACCCGGCCTTTTCCCATTTTCATTCCCGTCATCAACAGGTTCATTTACGTCGTATTCCAAACATGATGGACATCATTTACTTACTCGACAGAGCAACAACACCGGGCAGCTCCTTGCCCTCGAGGAGCTCCAGGGAGGCACCGCCACCGGTCGAGACGTGGCTGAGCTTGTCCTCGACACCGTACTTCTTGGCGACGGTGGCAGTGTCACCACCGCCGATGATGACAATCTTGCCGTCGTTCTGGACACCTTCGACGACGGCGTCGAGGGTGGCCTTGGTGCCGTTGGCGAACTTCTCAAACTCAAAGACACCAGCGGGGCCGTTCCAGAGGATGGTCTTGGCCTCGGCGATGGCCTCCTTGTAGAGGGCGACACTCTTCTCGCCGCAGTCGAGACCCATCCAGCCGTCGGGGATACCCTCGGCGTCGGTGGCGTAGCCAACCTCGGCGTCCTTGTCGAACTTGTCGGCGGTGATGTAGTCGACGGGCAGGACGACCTTGACGTTCTTGGCCTTGGCCTTCTCGACCAGCTCAGCAACAGTCTTGGAGCCGGCCTCGTCGAAGAGGGAGCCGCCAATAGGGACGTTCTCGAGGGTCTTCTTGAAGGTGAAGGCCATGCCACCGCAGATAATGAGGGTGTTGACCTTATCCAGCAGGTTGTCGATGAGCTGGATCTTGTCCGAGACCTTGGCACCGCCGAGGATGGCAAGGAATGGGCGCTGAGGAGACTCGAGAGCCTTAGCGAAGTAGTCGAGCTCCTTCTTCATGAGGAAGCCGGCGGCCTTCTGGGGGAGGTCGACACCGACCATGGAAGAGTGGGCACGGTGGGCAGTGCCAAAGGCGTCGTCTACAATCGTCAGCATCATACGGGCATGGCGAGACGGACCGATCAAACAGGAGACGAGATGGTCCGTGTTGAGGTGAATTATGGGTTTACTCACTGATGTAGACATCACCAAGAGCGGTCAGGCCCTTTCGGAAGAGCTCGACCTGGGCCTTGTCGGCCTTGGTCTTTTTGCCCTCCTTGTCCTTGGAGCTGCCCTCCTCCTCAATGTGGAAGCGGAGGTTCTCGAGGAGGATGACGGAGCCAGCCTCGGCGTTGTTGACAATCTCCTCGACCTCGGGGCCGACAGAGTCGGGGGCAAAGGTGACGGACTTGCTCAGGAGCTTCTCGAGCTCGGGGACAACGGGGCGGAGCGAGTACTTCTCGTTGGGGGAGCCGTTGGGGCGGCCGAGGTGGGACATGAGGATGACGGCCTTGGCGCCGTTCTCGAGGGCATACTTGATGGTGGGGAGGGCACCGACGATGCGCTGGTTGTTGGTGATGTTCTTGTCGGCGTCGAGGGGGACGTTGAAGTCGACCTGACAAGTCAGCCATTGCCTGGGGAGGGAATTGCCGCAGGATTGAAGCTCTAGCACTTCACTCATGATGCCATCACCAAGACGATGGCGGCAACAAGAGCTCTCAGCTGGATGGCGGGGCATCAACTTACTCGGATCAGGACCCTCTTGTCCTTGACATCGACGTCAGTGATGGAGAGCTTGCTAGACAGCGACATGTTGACGGCTTCTGTAGGGTTCAAATTGGAGTGAATGGAATAGGCGGATGATGTCGAGGAGGAGAAGAAGAAGGGAGAGTTCCGTGGTCTGATGGAGGGGGAGAAGAAGATGTAGGAGGAGTCGAGGTGGAAGTGGGGGGCCAGACGATGACGGCGGCGGGGCTTTCGCGGCAGCACCTGGAGCTGGTGGTGGTGGGATGATGAGGGACATGGCCGCGATGACCCCTGGAGGCACACGCGTTTTAGCGGTGGGAGCACCTGTATGCGATGCAGCCGTGGCATTGGACCATGATTAAATCAGAACATTTTTGACCAAGCATTCATTCCATCCGTAGATTCCAGGATGCGTCGGTCCGACCTGTTGACGTGACGCCCACTGTATCTACAGGCTAAAAACAGCGAGTCCCAGCAAAATCACTCAACGCCAGCACGGGCTTCCTCAGCCGCAGACAGCCTAGTTTTCTCCCGTCTCATTACACGCCGCACGCTTCTCACCGTTGACCCGGGTAACGAAACGGGCGGCAAGACGGGAATGCTCCGGGATCTGGCGATGCGGATGCGGCCTCCCGGAGAGATGCGGGCCGGCCACCGAGAGTATGCGCCCTCTACCTTGTCGGCCCATGACATCGATCGGGGGATCTCGAGTATGTATGCAATGGCAACAGCCGTGGTAGGGGATTCGTGAGTGGGACGCGAGGCTAGTACAAGATGGAACATGAAAGAACATGATCGGAACATCAAGACAGTCAATTGCCAAGCATTGTTGGCTTGAAGTATCACCACATCTCAACTGACATACAGAGGTACGCCAAGCTAGTTAACCTCGGTGCATTCGACCTCTATGAGATTACCATGACCTGAAATAATCTCCTCCCACCCATGATACAAAAAAGATGTCCATTGTGATCCTCGCCAATCCATCCCGTCAATCATGGACGAACAGATGACCAGACCATGCCCATTACCAAAACACTCACTCCTCAAACGCCATACCATTTCTCAGATCAGCCGTTATAGGAATAAAATGACGACGAGATTGTCCTCCCGTCGACGCCGGAGGGAATGCAATCGCCCACTCTCAGATCTTGGCTAATCTCAATAGCACGGACCTCAATCGAGAGCGGGCCAACATGAGAGCATCTACTTGACTACTCAGCAGTGGATCTCTCCTACGAGTAGCCTTTTATATTGTTTCGTCTCGTTGTGTAGGATTCGCTTAGTCCTTGGACGAGTTGGCGAGCGAGAGATACGCCGTCCAGGCGATACCAATCGTTGACACGAAGGGCTAGGACAAGTCAGCAATGCATCATCAGTACTCAGCGCCTCGACTCACCAGCTGGAATTGAACAGGCATCAGGCGAAAGTTGACAATCTGCACAGCCGGCCACACGCAGTAGTTGGCCTTGAGCGAAGGAAGATACATGTCCCTAAGCTTGCTGGAGATGGCACGACGACCTCCACCCTCGGCAATGGTCATGGTGGTAAAGAAAAGAGCCAGACCAAAAGGCGCAAAGATGAGCTGGTCAAACGCAACACGCTTCATGGCGGGAACAAAAGCGCTCGTCTTGGTGATCGGGAAGATGTGCTCGAGGAAGCGGAACCACTTGAACTGGACGGGCGCCATGCAGAAGCCGTACGCCATGAAGCGGGTCAGGCGCTCAAAGTCAAAGGGCGGCGGCAGGTTCTCCGAGTCGGGGATCAGGTCGCGGTCGTAGAAGGGGTTCTTGCGATCGAGCTCGTGGATCTCGATGGCGATGCCGTCGTTCTTCTTGAGGCCGCCGGGCTGGCGGAGGGCACGCTCGCGGATGGCTGTGATGGACTGTGCAACCGTATCGGCGACGCCACCGAGGATGGCGTTGGTGACCATCATGGTCATGACTGCAAGAGTCAGTTGTCTTGTTCAAGTCGGCAATTGGATCTGCAGGGCAGTCGGCAGAGTGTACGTACGTGGTCGCTCGTCATAGTAAGAGTTGAATCGAGCCGTGAGTCTCGCGATAAGGGCCATCTCGACGAGGAAAACGATGGTGTGCAACAGAGGCTGTAGCAAGTCAAGTGTCGTCAGCGTCGAGTCGCATTGAAAGTATAAATGAGTGTAGCAACGACAATCAAAGGAGCAGACGAGGGTGAGAATGTCGAGCCGTTAGAAAAAAACGAGGTGGTGATCAAGATCGATGATGTCGGTTAAGAAAAAAGTCTAGGTGGCGACGGATCATAGAAAGGCAAGGTGTTGGTGGTGGTGCAGATAGGACATGACAGAGCCACCCGAAAGCTACCCCAAAAAAGATCAGGAAAATGGAATACATACGATGCGCCCATAGATGTATTTCGAGTTGATTGCGCGGACGAACCGCCTCTGGTTGAGTTCCCACGTCATCTTGAATAGCCTGTCGATGTCGAACCGGTAGAGATAGCTAAAAGGGGAGTCTCGTTCGGTTTTATAAAGTCGTAACGTGGAAGAAAAGGGAGGAGGCAAAAGATGCTCGACGAAAGGAATGGCAGGCAGGCGGGTGTTCGGCCTTGAGTCAAGGGCGGGTTTCTCGGTGATGACGACAGTCCGGCGCTCCAGCGCGCACACTGGGCTCGGGGTCTTGGCAGAACGGAGAGGACACTCTGGCTGGCTCAGGCGAGGTCGAATATGCCGGCGAGATATGATATGATGCAGCTAGAATATGGCCAAAAGAAGAGAATATTCGAGATGGGGCAGAGAGATGGGAAAAGACAAAGTGGGAAACGAAAAGGATAAAGGTCATGGAAGGTCAAGGTCATGCGACCAGCCTCCCCCCTTCAGCTCCATCAGCAGAACAAGCGCTTGGAGGCGACAGTGTAATCACCTCCCGCATACGCACCGTGTGGGATAGCGCATTCTCCACGTTTGACATGGCGCTTTCTGCCAGGCATCGACTGGGTTTCCATCATGCACTTTTGTTTGCTGCCACACTGTGTCTATTCTGCCTCAAGCCTCTTACACAAGGCATGACGAAGCCTTTTCTCGTGAATTGCCGCTGCCCGTACTGTAACCCATACAGACTCTCTGTACTCCAAGTTCACGTTTCTTTCCCCTCCCCGAAACCGGACACCCTTGTTCTCCATCCCAACGCAACCCTGCCGCTGTGGATCATCCTCCGGGGATCCCGGCCGGGTCCCGCGCTTCACGGAGTCGCCCCGGCTCCGAGACACCGCGATGTCCTCTATCTGCTACAAAACCTACGGCCAACGATGGGCTAAAAACATAACCAACAGGCACTGCCAGGTCCTCCGTCAATACGACACAGTCACATCGTGGCCCCCCATGCGGTGCTGGTATTGGACGACATGATGTGTAAGACGGGCCTTGTTTGAGGCTGAGTCAAAAGGATTCATGGCCAACAGTGCATCAAAGTTTTGAACAGAGCCACCATCCGTGCTCCCTAGATGTACCGTGATGGCATTTCTGTCAGCCCTGTAGGAGCCATTCGCCCAACAAACTGCCAGGATGGATGGCCAAAGCAGCTACCAACCGGAGACAATGTGTCATATCTACCCTATGTAAGAACATGTGGGTGTAAACCCTTGGGCGTTGAGGCATTTCTGGGTTGAAGAAACAAAAAAAAGAGGCAACAGGAAAAACCCCATATTCTATCGTTCGAATATTGTATCCGAGTCCAGTCCGTAAAAGCCAGGCTTGCCCCTTTGGTGGATGTTGGTGGATGTTCCATGGATGTCTTAGCAGCGTGCCGTCAACCCGGGCCAAGAAGATCACAGCCAAACAGGAATGCCTAAAAAGCCACACCACTTTCAGGAATGAAAAGCCAGGAGTACATATTGTGGCTCAGCCGTTTCCAGGAAAGAATAGAATTTGTCTTTATGCACGAATGTTTCGAACGGCCCTGCATGCTGACTTTTTACCACGGCGCTTGTAAGCAGTGCATGTCTGGTAATGGCGTGCTGATGGAGCATAACCTTGACGTAATTCGTCAGTGAAGAGGTATGGGCGCCTAGATCAAACGGGGGGGTTTTATGGCTGGCCATGGGGCCAATTCGTCAAGAGTTCTAGTTGTCTGGCAAAAAGTCAACTGCACTGAGAGCCATGAAACGTAAAAACATCACCAGGGAGACACTGCAAAATGCGACGAAAACTCGATTCATTTGGGACTCGAACCCAGAGCCTTCGCCACCACAATCTCCCAACTCAGCTCTTTTGAGCTCTCTCCCACAAGTTCTCATTTGCCCGTGGCCTCACAGGCGGGCACGGGGGCGGGCTGCCTTGCGAGCCAAGCGGGCAAGCCAAGTTCTTTCGGCCTGATACAAGATACGATTAGCGCGAACTCCTCTGAAGCGCCCCGGTTGGCATCGATTGTCTCGCGAGTGCTCGTGTCGCCGGGTAGTGGAATCAACACTTACGTAGACGGTCAAAGCTATTAAATATATCAGCATCAACCCTGGATTGGGGGATCATGCAAGGTGGAGACACTCACCTCCCGCCGCAACGGAGAAGAAGGAGGCGGCGACAACGCCAAACGCTCCGCTCTGCTTCTTCTTCTTCTTCTCCTTCTCCTCTCCTTCTTCGTCTTCCAAAGACGAGGGGATGGATGCTGGAAACCATGTCAGTCCATTGATGTTCCGTAGCAATATTAGTTAACTCGGATAAGCTTACGATCGAAGTTATCCCAAAGCTTGGGATCGGGGTCAATATCATGAACATAGACCCCAACGCCGCCGTTCTCTAGGGGGATTAGCGACTCCATGGTGATGGTTGATGATGGAGGGAAAGGTTTCGGGAACTGAATGAGGCGGCACGAGAATTTTGGTGCATGAACTCTCTCCGCCTCCTCTGTTTGTAATGTCCAATGCGTTTGCTGCTTTTTTGGCATTCGGGCAGTGATTAACTGTTTAGTGAGCCTTGATCAAAATGGAGATTCCTGTGGCAAAAAACCATCCAAACTTAGGAAATGGCCAATGGAGAGACCATTCACTGTTTTTGATAATACTTCCATTTGCGTCAAGTGCTGCCCTATGGCCTTGAATGTGGCTGCCATGATCTTAATGGTGATATTGTGTTGCTGTGCACTATTCTATGCTGTGCCTGGGCCGTAACTTCTCCTCGGGGACTCCCCCAACGAGAGTTGGCTTCCAGTGCCATCATAATTGTGCTTTATTGCGACTGATACGAAGCTGATCGTCCCGCCGTCAGGGTTGAGGTGGCCATGGGTGGTCACGTGACCACACATCTTGGTGATGGATGTCCTTGGGAGGGCCTGACACATCTCGTTACTGAATCATGCTTGACAATTAATTGTCTAGTGGCTTTGGAAGGTGTTACAAGGCAGGGGAGTCATTGACTGGTTAGCTTAATTCGGGTTTAATTATGTGTACTTGGGCGAGCATGATGGACGTCCTAGTGAAGAGAGCTGGAGAGCAGGTAGAACACCCATATCACACGGCATCATGGACTCCAATGACTATGGGCTCCGAGGCGAGCTATGTCATGAGCCAATAGCTCGTTAGTCGAGCATGGGAATAGGCCCGCTCACCCGCCCTGGCTCGCCCTCGAATGGGCGATCCCTGGTTCATGAAGAAAACAAAGGCCAGTATGAAGCAGAGGATACGGCCAGTGCATCGCATTTCTCTTGCTTTCGATGACAAACCGTGAGCCTGTCATTATACATAAAGTACTTAAAGACCTGGAGCTGGTGTAGGTGGGTGCCGTACCAAGGCTTGGGAATAAACTTCCGCCTCTCTGCCCCAAACAAGAGCCTCGTCTGTCCCTTAGGTAAACAAGGATTCACAACGGGGCGGGGGCAAAAGAATGTCAATACCCAGCTGTCCGGCAAAAAGAAAACACCACAATCGCGGTGGAACATGTAAATAATTCGCAAAAAATGAATCGATGTACCCAGGACTCGAACCTGGAGCCTTTGCCACCGGAAAGCAACGCGCTGCCATTGCGCCAGCACACCGCGGGAACTATGATGATCTGCATTGCTAATTGATATCATATGATGTGTGTTGTGGAGGTGAAGAGAACTTTCACTTGACTGCTACGCCTCATATCGTTTGGGGCAGTAACGACCCATTTTAGGCGCCAGTAGCACCTGCCCGACTCATATACCCTTCTATAAAGACTCTCCATGGCCTTTTTGCTATGCGACTGCTGTTTAATACGACGTTTCACTTGGTTCTCGCCAGGATCGCCAACTTCCTATTTCGGTAATGGCCATCTCCCACATGCGGACCCACATGCGGACCACAACGTTGTTAGGGCTGAAACGTCCACGTCTTTTGGCAAGTGCCCAGATCGATCCGTGAAAGTTGGGCAAGTGCGAATGAAGGACAAAATCTTGGTGCCCTACCACGAAATGTCGACGCAGGTGACTCGATGGGCGGTCCGTGGCTAGGTAGAGAGAGAATAACTGTCTGTGTTCTTGGCGACATGCTTGCAAGGCATAGATGAGGCTCTTTCTTGTGGCTTGATTGAGGGTAAAAATGATGTGGATGTGAGGCTATCACGACTTTGTTTTTAGGTGTGTGAGATAATAATGAGATGGTTGGGGGTGGCCCATACGTGGACCGTCGGCGGTGCGCGTATTGCAGTATTTTACCCATTTACATACCCCGGATCATCCCAGCACATTGACTGGGAGTTCTTCATATGGTCTTTACGCGACCTTCATCTTATCAGGTACGCACGCGACTTACACTGGCTTAACTGTAATGTTCCAAGAGTGATGTGAACGTTGCCATGCACTACAACGCGGATATTTGCAAGGCTTACGCCATGAAAGAAGTTGCCTTTAATTTGAGATAGCAAAGCGGGAGTTCTATCTCTAGCCTCGGCCTCGCCAGGAACGGAGAGCTTCTTGGATGCCAAGTGCCTTATATATGTGAAAAATCAAGGTAGATCTATGGGACGCATGGGGCAAGGGGCTGAGAAGAGATGCCGAGGTATCGGTAATCTCAATGGAAAGCTGAAGGGGTTGCAGCTGGGGGAGAATGCCAAAAGGGTGGCAGACACGATCGAAGTTATCCCAAAGCTTGGGACCGGGGTCAATATCATGAACATAGACCCCAGCGCCGCCATTCTCCAGTGGGATCAGCGACTCCATGGTGATGGTTGATGATAGTAAAGGCACTTAGGCATGAGGTGCCCTAATAATTTTAGTCCTTATATAAGTCGATATATGGATAACTACGAAGCCTCAATGCAAGGGCACCGAGACACCGGTGGCAAAGCGCACCTCTGACCTAACTCTGCTTAAGTGTTATGATCTTATTATAAGTAAATTTAAGTAAAAATGAGATGAAATCGTAACAAATTATCATAAAAGAGGCCATTTCTCAACATAGTTTTATAAGATAGTTATACATATCCTTACCCAAGGGAGCATAAGCTACCTAGGTACTGATGCTGACCGCGCGGGCACTTGAATGCGATTCAGCCACCCCGACATTCGTTCTCTGGAGGTGGAATGAGGGCAGACCAAGCCGGAGCCTATGATGCTCACTTCAAAGGGAGAACATATCGAGGCGCAAGTCACTGCCGTTCAGCCATTCAAGGCAGATAAGGCCTTGTTCTCAGGGGGAAAGGTCAACCCAAGGCTGCGAGAGAGTGCTGGGGCTCACACATGCATGTTACTTCTGGCCTCACGCATTAGACTAAATCACATTATGCGAAGCGCTCGATACAAAACTCAGTTACAAGCAACCAAAGCAAAATAAGTAAAAAAAAGCATCACACGAATGGGTATACTCCAAGCCGTTCCCAACGGCAACCGAAACCGCCGTCCATCCCAAAGTCTATAACCGTAAACCTAACCCGACAAACGTGTAACACACGGCCCGCTGCAAGATAGACAGCCAACACGCTTCAAGCTCAAAAGTCCTACTCCAGCTCGTCGTGGTCCTCCCACCGCTTCGCCCCCAGCTTGCGAATCTTCTTGGTGGGGCTGCCGTTCGTGACGGCTGCTGGGCGCGCAGTGTCGTTGCTAACGCGCATGCGCTCCAGCTTGCGTCCGAGGTTGGAGACGCCATCGGTCTTGGATGTCTTGGCGGCTGGGGCAAAGTCTTCGCGTTCTCCAAGGGGCCTCCGCTTGCTGGGGCTTCGGGACGTGAGCTCACGCTTCAGGATGCCGTTCTCATGGCGAAGTCTCTCAACCTCTTCCTCCAGATCCTCGATGAGAACGTTCTCCTTGTCATAATCGGAATCGTCAGGAGCAAGACCCCGCTCGAGGATCTCAACCTTGCGGTCCCAGTGTTCTTCATTACGTTCCTGCTCGAGTGCCATAGAGGCCTTCCACCGGGCCATCTCCATGGTGAGACGCTGTTCAAACTCGGCAGCGCAGTCCTCACGGATCGCTGCTTCCATATCAAGCATGCGGTCTTCCATGCTGAGCAGATGAGCCTCGGCAGAAATACGCGCCTCTGTCTGGCGGTCGACCTCCTCCCGCAGCTGATCGGTCTCATCACTAAGTCGGGCGATCTCCAGGGCAGCAATCTCCATGGTCGCGCGCTCATCGGAGCTCATGGGAGGGGTGTAGTTTCTAAACGAACCCGAACCAGGAGGCATGAATGGCCGGGTACGGTGATGTACTGGGCTGGGCGAACGGGTATTAGCCGTCGTGGGGGGTGGGTGAGCCAGGATAGTGGCCGTGATGGAGGGAATTCGTGGCACCGTGACCTCGCGAGCAAGAGCGCTGTATCGCAGGATCTGAGAGGTAGCATTGAAGTCACCTCGAGGGTCAGCTGTGACGATCATGACACCTCTCTGAGGGTTTCGTCGAGGAGCATGAGCATGTGGAGTAGCAGAAGAGGAGGGGAATGAGTTGGAAAAGAGAAGTTCAGTGAGCTTGCACTGTCTGAATGGGACAATGTTGGGCTGTGGATGTCAGAGCATGTCAAACGTTCTTTGGAGTGTAACTCACCTTGCTTGAGCTTGCAGCTTCGCTCTGTGTCTGGAGACACTGACCGAGATACATCAAACTCTCATTGATCTTGCCAGCCTCTGCAAGAGTTGCACCAGCCGTCTTGGCCTCTCGAGCTCGCTCACTTCCCGCCAGATCAACAATGGTGAACCGGTTTCCCTCCCAAGGACCAGGTCTCCTGCTGCGAGTCCTCTTCTTGACCTCAAAACAGAAGAATCCATGGCTTCTGCTCGAGACGCTGTTGCTGCCAGTGCCAGTAACTCGACGTTCTTGAAGACCAGTCTCAATAACAGTCAGAGCCTCGGCATAAGTCGTGCAAATGACCTTTCGCAGGCCAGCAACAACTTTGCGGTCCGGAGACAGCTCAGTAGACTTGAAAAGCAAAGGACGGCGACGCAGCTCCTTGGTGGCGCCGGACTTGCTAGGGGGAGTGAGAAGATCGTAGATGCGGTCGTTGTGCACCTCATACATGGAGATGACAATCACGTACTCGGCCGATGGATCGCAAGACACGTTGATTCCGCTAACGTCGGGGAGCTGAGGGAGTGCCGAGGTTCGGGCCGCGTTTCGTCGAGGTGGAGGAGACATCATACTATGATCGCCCTTGAGATCTTGTTTAGTAACATTCTTGACACGGCTGGCGGCAGTGAAGGACATGAAATGCCTAGTTCGGGCCCGCTTGGGAGTAAGACAGTTCATGGCGCTGGTTGAAGTGATGAGGCTGCCGAGAGGTCGTCTGTCGCGCTCTGGGGAGCGATCCTATTGCTCCTTGAGGCGCAGCGTCTCCTCGGCCTCGCTCACAAGTCGTACACTTTTCGGACTTGTCGCAACTGAGTCGCATGGGAACGCGCCGGGCATGTTTCCCACCAGCTTCGAGACTTGGCGACCTGGGGACTTTACAAAAGAAAGGATCGAGTTCTGGGTTCGTACAAGCATGGGTGTGGCGGCGCGCGAGCCTGCCCTTGACGCCGCGAGAGATTCGGCATATGGAGGATCGAAGAAGTGAGATGCGACAGTTAGAACCGACTCGGAGGCGTCGCTTGCCTGGAGGGAGTCCTGGGCGGCATAGGATGAGTGAGAATCGACCATGTTTTCGCCAATCGATCGGAACAAAACATCCATCGTCAGCTGGGTCAAGCCTCGCTGTGTCTTGTTGCCCAAGATAGTGTGAGTCTATGGCTGTCAGTCTCGCATCTCTG
The DNA here is from genome assembly GCA_011320165.1 of Fusarium protoensiforme. NCBI lineage: Eukaryota > Fungi > Ascomycota > Sordariomycetes > Hypocreales > Nectriaceae > Fusarium > Fusarium protoensiforme. The sequence continues at coordinate 73,639 of JAANQP010000008.1, forward strand.
AGATCAATGTCAAAACAACTACCTTGCCCGAGCCAGTGACGCCCAATGTTGCCACGACAGCATCTGTTCCCTCTCCTCCCTGAGGAGCCAACACGCCCTCAACAAACGACACGATATCGGTGGAGTGGAAGACATCGAGCTGGGTCGCTTCCTCCTCAAACACTCGAGTGAAAGCAAACTTCTCGATGGCTCTCCGCCGGTCTGTCGGCGGATTCAGCGTGATGTGTGTCGCATGGGAGTCCTTCTCCGCTTCCTCAACATCGAGGATGCGCTCGGTGTTGACGTTCTGCGAGGGCGGCGGGCGCAGTCGTAGGTAGACCTCGAAGAGGTTGTGTGAAGCCTTGCGCGAGGCGTCCATGATGATTCCCGATAAATGCCGCTTCGATAACAAACGAAAGTCAAGATGGGGTGTGTAATATGGAGGTAGAAACGGGTCAGGCTGGGTTCATGGATGGGTCGTAGATGATCGCTAACGATGGTTTCGGTGCGTTGCATAGGTGCCCATGTTTACCTTAGCTGCTATTGCGGAAATGATTTAGCTTGGCTGGCATGGCAACCAGCGTTTATCGTCGATAAGATTAGATTAGATAACCATTTCTACACGCCGGCTGGCGCGCGGGTATGTGCACGGGCCAACGCCCTCGCATGCGCAGCCGCGCCACCAGGAAAAAAAGTTGGGATGTGGAGATGATGCCTGCTCAGGCCTCATTTCGCGACACCTCAGGGACAAGGATCCAACCCGTCGATTGAGTGGTGTCACAAGAAGTGGTGCATCGTAAGGTTTCAGCGGAAAGATGCAGCCACAGGTCCCGACGTGGGAAGATTCCGCAGAGCGTCGGTCTGTCCTCTTCTGCTAAGCTCTACTACGTAGTATGGCTCAAGATTTCCCCCTCTCATTTTGACTTTGCTGCGTGGTACCGAAGCGGAGGGTGTCAGAGCACAGAGCTGAGCTGGGGCCTCGCGTGTAGAAGGGAAACTAAGACATGGAGTTGAGATTGAAGCTCCGTGGCAGCCGGGATTTGTGACAGCGTGGGCAGACACGAGGAGTCATCTAATGCATTTCAAGCCAATGGGTGTGTGACAGCGGAAGAATGTGGCCAATGGTTACTGTCTAGAGCAGCTGACTGCCGGGGAGATGATCCTCATTTGACTCAGAGGCTGATGAAGAGTCAGAAAAGTGCATCTGCATGTGCTCATGTTGCAGAAGGTTCATTCAGTGTCAATCCCTAGTGTCAGCCGTGTCAATTGTTCCGTCATGATGGGATGTCTGTCGTCTGCTCCAAACAGTAATGCCGAGGCAGCCATTGGCAGAAGCAGAAGAAAAGAAAAAAATTCAGTAGGACCATCTAGAAGAGGGGCGTCCACTGGGCAATGGGAATGACCTCCACCCACCTGACAAGTTGCGCTACAAAGTTTTGACTCTAAAATCTTGCGCTAACGACACTGATGACGGCAGTGCCTGTTGGACCCGTTTGAGAGGGAGGGGAGGGATAGTGAGGGGTTGGGATGGATGGATGGATAGAGGGGAATAGATTCAGCCTGGAGGAGATTGAGAGATGCAAAGGCCATGCACGAATGGACAGATTAAACTGTGCTGAGGCCATCCCCAACTGAAGCCTAATAAACCGTTGGGTCCGACCATCCGAGGTCTCGGAGGCGAAAGGAAGAAAAACCTCGTCGACAGATCTCGTGAAACGACTCAAGAGGGGCCGAAAAAAAGAGTCAACAATGACTATCCCAGCGAATACGACTAAGAAAAAGTCATCCAGGCACGTAAGGCGGAGGCGTAATCGAAACAGTTAGCGCAAGTTCCCATGTTGCCTCACCAATTTTTTTTCTCTCTTGCTTTCTCCTCTCGGCTTGCGTTGGAGGCGTCGAGACTTGCCTACTGCGGACTCTAGTAGTTTAGTTAGTTGCTTCGTCAATCCCGGCTGTCGGTTGGAGAGGGATAAAAAAGTGCCTTCACGAAGACGAGGATGAGACTCCACCAGTGGCCATGGTAACATGGTTGATGGAACCAGAAGAGACATTTCTTTTCAACCGAGGTCTCGTCTTTGGAGAGGGGATAATGGATCCATCATCTGGGTCCATTCTGGATCCCCTCTTCATTCTCTGCAGCTTCTGAGGACAGGTTCTTCAGCTCTTCTGGATCCCCTCGTCTGATGGAAGCTCCTGAACTGCGAGAGGGGGGGCCATTCGCTCTAGCAATGCCTGGCCACTGACACGGCCACCTCGTCTCGACAGACTCCATCAGCCCCGTACATACGTACATAGGAGGGGCCCGATGGGAGGAGACACACCCCCTGTTTGTCAGTGGAGTTGCCGTCACTGCGGAGCCCTCGAACCAGAAGCCAAGAAATGCTTGGTTGAACACAGGGAATGAGGGGTCTTTTCTGGCTTTTGTGAGTTTTGGCCTGGCTATCCCGGCTCGAGTGCCTGAGCCAGCACGGGACTCAAGGGAGTGGCAAGGAGAGAGATGGAGATGGATATTAGAGCTACCGTCAGGGCCCTCAAAGTACCGGCGTATCGGACATGCGCCCAAGCACATTACATGCCGCGCAGAGGAACCACTGGAGGGTGCCTGCTTGCTGGTGACATGCAACCTCGTCAACTCGGACATGAAGCCACCTCATGTAAAGCCACCTCACTCTGTGCGACTCCTTGCTTCGCCGCGGGCGTCTCGTCCTCATCTCCCTGAGGGTTGTGCGGCCCGTCTGCCTTCTGCCGTGTCTCTCCCCCCGGCCTGTCTGGATTTATCCTCCTTGTCGTGCCCTTGGCCTGGGCGTCTAAGTGGTCCCCTAATTGCTCGTTTGCTCGCCTCACGGACCAGGGAGCATGGGGTATATCCCTCCAGATATCCATTCCCATACAGTAGGGTTGATGACGGACAGGACAGACGAAGCCCTAACTACCAGCATTCAGAACCCCCCGTCTCTCGCTTCTGCACATTCAAACAACACAATTTGTAGAATAGAATCTTCGCCCTGCATCGCACCGAGTGAAACAGGATCAGCGGCTGGCGCTGCAGAGAGTCTCGAGACTGACCTCTCGTTGGGCCTCATCCGTGAAATAAGCCAGCTTGATCTGAGGCTCCAAAAAGCGGTGACGGCGTGTCGGCCTATCCAGAACAAGCCTAGCGCCACCTCCCGCACACTCCCCCTCCAGTAGACTCCAGTAGATTTGCGCTAGCCCCGATCGGGAGCTGTCCCCACTTGCAGACGGAAAAAGTTTGGGATATTTCTTCTGCTCCTCCTCCTCTTCCTCCTTCCCATCATCACCAACCCCAAACCACAACCCCTCGAGACAACGAAGTCGCCATTATCCAGCATCATCCAGAGAACATCCCATACCGAAACTTAGTCGAGTCATCATGCCTTCGGCCGTCGCTGAGCTGTAAACGCCCACTGCGGGCCATGGCTGTTTTCCCCCGTGGTCCGCAGTCCAGCAGTTCACCGAGTTACCAGTCAATTTCCTCGCTCGACCTAGTTTCCCACAGCCTTTCCCGCTCTTGAGCTGAAGCTCAACCGAGAGTCTGTCTCTGAAACCAAAGATTCTGCGATTTGCCCGATTGTCAAGGGCTTTGTTATACACCAACCTCCACCACCTACCTCGACTCCTCCAATCTGTCCTCGTACCACTCTATTCCCTCGATAGCATTCCCCGAGTATCGACACGACACTACCAGAAAAGATACAAGATCTCCCAATTTCTTCACATCCCTAGATTCTGAGTCTCCACGTCGATTTCAGGCCCTTGGACCGCTGAGAATTGGATCTATCCCTGCAACCAAGGATACAGCGACAATTACAAAGTCGCCACGCAATAGATTCCATACCAACCACCGATTCTCTACTACATATACACAGAAGCCATGTCTCGCAGCATGAAGCGCAAGTTTGCCGCCCCGGTCAAGCTCAAGAAGACCAAGACCGTCAACCGTCGACGCCGGGTTTCCGACACACCTTCCACCTCCTCATTGGACCTCTCCGACGAAGGTGGCTACTCTGCCGTCGAGGACATTAGCGACTCCGAGGACGACGATGAGGATGATGTGGCTGCGGCCGAGGAGGAGAACATTTTGGAAGAAACTACCATTCCAACCCCACAGCCAGCTCCTCGGCCGCAAACCCTCATTGATGAAGAGGACGACGATGATGATGACGATGACGATGATGACGATGACGAGCAGGGAGGCGCGGATGTCGATGATGACGAGGGCAGCTGGGGCGGTATCCCCTCGGAGAATGAGCAAGATTTGCCAGAGTTCTACCAAGACGCCGATTTCTTTGGCGCAGACACACCTGTAGAGCGTCATGTTCACTTTGACATGTCTCCCAGCGAGTCTGATTCTACTGACACTGAGGATGACCATGCCGACATGTTTCCCGATATTTTTGTTGACCAAAACACTCTCGACCCTGGATTCCGTCGAGAGATAGAACACGACCCCGATGAGTCGTCGGGCTCAGGGTCGTTCTGGGATTACACTTACCAGTATGGTGACCAGGAGGACTCGGACGCTGAAGAGATCGTCCGTCACTTGGATGGGGATGAGACCCCTATTGCTACACCAAGGGGACCCCAAGGCCTTTCTGCTCCCACGTCTCCTACGCCCACCTTTGAAGAGCCGCATGAGCTGGACGGCTATGAGAGTGAGTCCAGCCACCATGCCGGACACGTTGTCTTCCCAGTGCTAACATGCCTCCTCCAGCTGATGGTGACACTACCGAAGAGGACGAGCCAGAGCCTCCTGTTCGCAGAAAGACACGACGTCCTTCCAACCCCCAGAGTGACATGTCGGACTCGGACACCGACAGCCCAGTAAAGGCCGAGCGTGGTCAGCCCCGTGTGGGCCGCTACAACCTTGATCGCTCCGACAAGAAGCCCATCGCGGTCTTGAACCCCTTGACCAAGAAGATGATGATCTTTACCCCTCACCGCCGGCGACACCTTGACCTCTCGCCGGAGCAGTTCAACTTGGGGTGGCCATTTGAGGATCAAACATCCCCAATCATGAGCAACTCGGCCAATCTGATGCTCAGTGCCATGTTCTCTGCCGACACATTTGGCGACTTTGTTAACGACAGCCAAGTCATGGGGCCTGCCGAGGCCTTTTTCCCCTTTCCTTCGGACGCCAACACGGCTGATGAGAGCTCGACTGCGCCTAGTCTGCCCGACGAGGATGGTGAGGCGAACCTACAACTAGAGTTTGAGGACTTTATCGATCTGGGAAGCGATGACTCCAACGACGAGGACGGAGACAACAACTGGAACCCGGCCTCAACTCCTGCCCGACCCAGCACTGCTGGAAGCGAGAAGGATGTTCTGTCGCATCTCAACTCGGAAACTGTCGGAGCTTTCCGGCGCAACCAGATCAACCAGCAGCTTATCCTGAGCAACCAAGCCACCCAGGACTCGCTCGCATTCAGTGGTCCCTACAACGCCACGGCAATTAAGGGTCTCAAATCGGACCGCTTCGACACAGCCCGCGTGCCCCTAACACCCATCCGTCGTCACAAGAGGCAACTAAGTGATCTGGCGCGGAGTCCCCTCGAGACGGTGTCTGCGAAGCGCAAGGCATCGGGTGAGGTTGGCGGCGGCCACAAGAGACACAGAAGCATCTCTGACGTGAACCTTCTCCGTATATGATGCAGAGCAGGGTGCCGACAGACATGCACACCCAAAAACGTGCGAGGACGGCATAGCCCTTGCGGCACAGCTATCCCTGGCCTCGACAGGACCTTCCTTTACAACAGTTTCCTTGACTGATTTCCTATCTTCCGTTTCAGCGAATCGCACCAGCCTTCGTTCTTAGCGTGCCTGTGTAGAGCCCCTCCCGCAAGGGATAGGGACGACTTCTTTTGGAGATGATACCCCAAGCCTTGACCCCGGCCGGAAAGCCGGGTCGACTGTGTTCTTTGGAGGATCGATGTCCGCAGCGGCTGCTCTGTGAGCGCCCTGCAGGAAGGGAAAGAGTTTAATGCCGCTAATGATGGTTCAAGATGGTCAAAAGCTATGGTCTCTCGTTACTGGAGTTTTTTTATGTTTGGGTCTAGAGGATAGATAAAATCCACGGCCATGATTCATTTGATTGTTCGTTTGCGATCTTGTGACGTTTTCAGTATGTTTGGTTCAAGTGTTGCGTAGTTGAAGCGTTGATGAGGGCTGGAGATGCGTGACTCGGCTCATCACCAGGGACAGCCTCATCCAGCATCAACACCAGTGGCTAATCCTGGCAAGTCAAGAATCCATGTTCTCCTTTTAGCCGTAGGTTTCCAGGTTTGAGGGGAACAAGATGGCGTCTCGCGGGCTCATTGTCGGCCATGAGACCTTTATCGACGCCTCCATACACACACGACAGCCACCGGCCAATACAAGCATAATATAGCATTTGAGCAGTCTAGACTAAAGATTTAGCTAAGCCTCGCCCTAATCCTGGTCGTAGTATCCTCCCCGTTTCCCAAAAAGTTGTCGTGATACACGTCCGCAAAGCCCTCCTCAAATTCACCAACCTCAACCATCACAACACCACGGCCTCTTGGATACAATCTAGGAGCCGGAAAGGCACGTATCGGAGGTACACTGGCGCAATGGCAGCGCGTTGCTTTCCGGTGGCAAAGGCTCCAGGTTCGAGTCCTGGGTGTATCGTGATCCCATCCTTTTGGTGGTTGGTGATCTTTTTGCTTGGTGTTGTGGGGATCGGGCAACCCACCACCGCGTTTTGACAACCCACTTTCAGCCCAATCAACTGTATTTGTGAATCTAGTTGACTGCTGATGAGTTGAGCAAAGCTTAGAGAAAAGAGTTTGCTGGAATTCGGCTTGTTGCGACTCTGGCGGGTCTGTTGATCCTTGCGTCTGCAGTCGTCTAGGGTATGGTTGGTCCACCGTTGAGGGAGGGTCATCTTTTTGAGCATGAATACAATGGACAAAAGGCAATTCCCGTTTGTGATAACTACGAGATGAAAGCTGTATGGTCATACCTTCGGTTCTCTTTGCAGCATGCGTTCATTATTGCTGGTACTGAACAAGCTGGGTGACGCTCCAAAGCTCAAGCTCCCGTCAGTTAGGCCACAAGGGTTCGACATAAAGCATGGAGGAAGCCTGTCGGTCATTTACTATCAAATGCCTGGCAACAAGTACACAAAAAGGTCATGCTCACAGCAGCCATGCTCGATACATAAAGGCGCCATTCAACTGCATCTTTGATGTTCCGGGTATCGAATGTTTAAGATATCTATCAACGTAGCACACATATTCCTCCGTGATTACCATTACGACCCAACGCCTCTGGACCATTTCCTAACCTAAGCATAACGATCCGTCGGAGTCTGAGCTGCTGCCATCGGGGCCTCGACCTTCTCATTCATCTGAGGCATCGCCCAGTTCTGCATAGGAATGGGCTGTCCCTGGTTCTGTGCAGGCGGACCATCATTCTGCGGCATCTGCTGGAAGCCTTGGCCCGCGGGCCCCCAGTACGGCGGAGCGGTGAAAATCATGGTGACCGGGGCATGCTTGTTACGGTTCCGCCTGGCCACGCCGATGCAGGCGAAGACGAACAGGATGAAGTGGGCGCAGAAGACCATGAATGTGAAGATGGACATGACGATGATCTTGGGGCGGATACCGCTGTACTGGTCCTTGCACGACTCGTACTCGTCGTCGTAACGGCCATAGCGGGTGGAACGGGGGGAACATTCGCTGTAGTCGTCGTTGAATATGGCGCTGTAAGTGGCCTGCATACCGCCGATGATGGAGGTCATGATCCAGATGATGAGCGACAGAGCGATCTGGACGCCGGGGTGAATTCCAGACTTGAACTTGCGCAGAACGCGGGTGAGGACCTCGACAATGTCGCAAATAAGAGCGAAGGCGAGCTGTACAAGATTAGTATTAGATGGGCAAATGAGCAGGCGAGTATTGAGAGACGCACGATGGGACCTGAAGTGATGCCCAGGATATCCAGACCCATAAAGTCATCCTCCTCTTGCCCGATAAGGGAGAATGCGAGACCCATGCCAACGACGCAACAGACCATGGAAGAGCCGTGCAATCCCATCTTGGTCGCCTTCCATGACTTGGTCTCCACCAGCGGAGGAGGCGTCCACTGCTGCTGGCCCATGAACGCGGGCTGCTGCTGGCCATTGTTCGCAGGCTGCTGTTGATAAGGCGTAAACGCCTGGCCGTAGGAGCCAGGGTACAGCTGGAAGCCCGTCTGTGTCTGGGCCTGGGCGTTGGGTGGCGGCTGTGTGGGAGGAGGTCGAGTTGGCGCGGCGGAGGAGGATGCGATGGCATCGTCCGTCTGAGTTGAAGATTCAGGAGCCATGGTGAGTCGTCGCGATAAGAGATCCTGGAGAGGGAAGATGGAAGAGTTTCGTGGGGTGATTCGTGAAACGTTGGTCGCGATATGGAAAGTAACACGCACAGCGATAAAGAGTAAAGAATGACTAGAAACGAAAGACCATACGACCGACAACTGGCGCAAGAGAGCAGAAGAAAGAATCCTCACGACACACACCGGGAGAAGAGATTTATTTAATGCTTCCTCGCCCCCCCTCCCTCTCTCAACCCCAGGCAAATCCTTCGATGATATTAGCGTTGCGTTGCGACTGCAGAATTAAACTAGATGCGCGTCGGGGACCCTTGCCCCCTGCGGCCTTAGCATCTTGGTTGTTTTGCTTGATTGGCTCATGACGCTTTGAAGGGGGGTCACTGGTGTCTCGGTGGTGGTGTTCAAGGGGCTTGTCGGTTGCGGGAATGGCGCGGTCTAAGGCATGATAGATAGGATGGCACTGTTAAAAGGAGGTGAGAAGAATCTTGACAAGCGAGGCATCTTTCTGCTATTTTGAAGCCTCTTGTGTACATGTCCGTACATGATGATCTACCGAGTGACTCTGCAGCTCGTCAACCAAGCCTCATTTGAAGGATCTCACTTGAAACGCCCCAGACTCACAGCCCACAGCGTGTAACCAACAAAGTCGTACAATGTCCAAGTCGCAGTTAGAGCACCCAATAAGAGACCAACAGGACACGCCCGAGACTGCTGAGCCTTCCACCTTCACGGCGGCCGACCATCGCCTAGACCTCTATCGACCCGTGCTCTTTTGGAAACGATCGTCGCTGGCCTAAAATTGGACCAGGGGCTGGGAAGAGAAATCGCCGAGGCGAGGACGTAGGGCTATGCATCGCATCTTTCACTTCATTGATCCTGCTCGTACTACGTATGTCCACGGTGACTCACGAAACTCATACTGCAGCTTATACGATGTCTTGTTAACACCAACACCAATCTCCTTCATCACTCTATTCTAGACGGTGGCTGTGCTTGCTTCTTAGCCCCAAATGAGTAACCATTGCCAAGGAGCTGAACCATGTCGGCTCACGGACGCCGTGGTCGCATCCTCTGCGCCGACTTGGCGTCCTCAGGATTAAAAACAACACACCAAATCTGTCACGATTGGATGATTCCCTATCGGGAAATCGCCGACATCTGGCGGTAACGAGATTTCTAGTGCCAGACCGTGTGGGTATCAAATCTACGGCAGTTTCTCCCAATCCTAGCTTGCTTGACCATCTTTTGCTCTGCTCTCGCGCATATTCACTTACGATCCATACATATCCAACACGCTCGTCTATTCTCTCTGCAACACCACCAAGAGACCCATGATGCCCAGCATCACCGTCTTGAGCCAAGGGTGCTCTGACAAGAGGATCGTCACGTATCCAACAAATGGCATGTATGCCACCACGCTGCCAATAATGTCCTTGCGCTCCAGGTAGTCCTGTCCCTTTGCGTACAGCTCGGTATCGTCCGACAGGTTGTTGTCGCCCTTTGTGAGAAGCTCGGCTGCGTCGCTGTAGATATCTGTCAGTCGTTGAGTACCAATCTTGAATTCGTGACGCCGTACCCATTGCCAAACTTGCGCACTACACGGTGCACAATGGGGATATCCTTGTCCTTGACGTTGTAGACCACCACCTCTCCAACCTCAGTCTCGCGCAACAGATTTCGATTCCACAGGAACAAGAGGTCACCGCGCTGGAACGCAGGCTCCATGGAGCCAGAAAGAACGACGACGATCGGGGACGGGGAGTCGGTGATGACGGAGAGACCCTTCCACATCTGCGACTGTTAGCACGTGTACCCAAGCGCATCGTCACGACTCACCATAAAGGCCGTGGATAGGATCAGCGCAAAGTTCATGAGCTGCGCGGCAGCCTGCCGCGGGTTACCGAGACTGGAAAGCATGGCGACGGTCGAAGAGCGAACGGGCTAGAGTCAATGAGCGAGGTTGATGGGAGCTTGACAACTCCGTGTTGAATGGGGACAGACAGTCGCTGCGAAATGGACATGTGGCTCATGGGAGCTTGGGTGCACGGGCCAGAATCGAGAGCGAACAGCTGGGGCGTTTGAGGCTTGACCCCTGTGGCTGGTGAGAAGCCCCCACATTTCCAGGGACGTTTAGGAACGAGACGAAAGGTGATGTCATGACAGCAAGAGGAGCACGAGAGCGATGTCATCGGCGCAATTGGTGAGGGAGAAGCGTGGTATTTAAAGGGTGTCTTGTGATCGAGGGACGGGCGATTCACTCTTCTACTTGGTATTTAATCTTAGCATCAATACAGCACCTCTACTTGACGAGTCGTCCCCAACATCCTCACAATGTCCGACAGCAACAACAATCAGCAGCAGGAGCAGCAGCAGCCTCAGGGTTCTCAGCCAGGCCTCATTGGCAGCCACTACCAATACGCCAAGGGCGCAGCCGAGGTACTTGCTCATCATCTCTCCTCCGTTGCCTCTTACTGACTTACCTCCTAGGCCACCGTCGGTGTCCTCACTGGCTCCCACGCATGGAAGGCCTCAGGCGAACAAGACAAGGCAGCAGGTCTGGCCGCGCTGAAGAAGGCTGGAGAGATGAGAGAGCAGCAGGACCCCAACCATGAGCACGGCTACGGCAAGGCCGAGGAGATTGCAGGCAAGGTCACTGGTTGCCAGGGTATGGAGCGGGAAGGTCACGCCAGCGCTCACAAGAAGCAGTAGGCTCGAGGCACTTGAGATGAAGCCGATGGATGTGTACGATAGTGATACGAGAGGCGATGGCGATGAGTTGGTGGAATCGCAGGCCTATTGATAATGAACGTTGACCATTTCACAAACCATGTTTGGATTAGTTGAACAAACCCCGAGACCAAGCAAACCAAGCTGTTACCAACCATCCATTGATGAACGGACCCCTCTACCCTCTGCTGACGTTCTCCAAGACTGTCTGTCTTTCGCACCTGCTAAAACAATTCGAGGTGAGGGTCAAGCTATGGCAGAGATGTACCTTCCTCAAACCAACACTCAGCACCTTCCTTCCGCTCAGCTCCAACATGTGCTCTCTCTTCTACTCCCTCGACTCTCCCATCTTCTCTCCTCTCAATCCATCCATCCTCTCTTCGATTGTTCGTCGTCTACCCTCTGACGCCTCACTGCCCACCTATCTTGGCCTCGTCGTTCCTCTTGGACCCAACATCGTGCTATCACCATCATTTGTTCGTCTACATCGATTACAGCATCTTTCGCATCCTTCCCATTCTTTCTCGCTAAGCCCTCACCATGGATTCGGCTCCTCTTCTCCAAGGTGCCAACGGCCTTCCAGGCCCTGGTGTGATGCAAGACCATGTAAGTCTTGGCCCGATGGAAACATCACCCTGCTTCACTGACTCGATGATCTTCACAGCCTGCCTTCCTTCGAGCATGTCATTCACCTTGGCGGTTCATTCCCCAAAACGTTCTCGTGATCCTCCGAGGCCTGGCCCTGGCAGCACTGCTTGCCATGGGCATCGTGATCCTCGACTTCGAGATCAATGAACCGAGCGACTTCTCCGACTGGAGGATCGTGTTCGACTTTGCCAACATCAGCTTCTTCTTTGCTTTTCTGTACCAGCTGATCGCCTTTGTGAGTCTCCCTCCTCAGTTCCCTCCTTCCCAACTAACCTTGATGGCAGTCATGGACCTTCACCCACCTGTACTATCCCCACTCTCACCACATCGATGGTTTCGAGGGCATTCTCATCCGAGCTATGTCGCTGCCGAGGCAGATGGCCAACCTCCGGAAGCAATTCTACTTCACCATGTTTTACACTACGACAGTGGTCTTCTCCTTCGCCAACTCGGTCATCTACTTCTTCATCACTCGCCAGCATGATGATGATGACGCCGCTGGTGAACCCCAGCCTCCCGAGCCCACGAATCCACCAAATGGCACCACGATCTGGGCAGGCGCCGTGCGAGCTGCCCCAGAGGCACCATGTAAGTGATGATGCATCGCATCTCTCCGCCTTGTGCTAACCTTGAACAGTGGCCGACATCTTTGACGAAGGATCGCTTCGCGCCTTTGTTATCCTGGCCCTGTACGTGATTGCACCTATCATCATGGTGATTGAGATTCTCTGGCTCAACAGCATTCGGCGCCCATATGTACGTTCAACTTTGACCTCTATGACAATTGACAATACTGACAATGACGATACAGGCGATCGGACTGCACCTGCTCGGCCTCATGATCTCTGCGGCTATCTACCTAGGGTGGGCGGCCTTTGGCCATCTCGTCACCAACTGGTATGCCTTCTTCTGGCTTGACAAGAGCGAGGTTGGCTCGGATGAGGCAGTGACTCTGTACTCTATCGGGTTTGTATTCTTGGCTCCTATCAGTAAGTAGTCCTTGAAAGCGGCAGCGTCTTGATGTTAACGATCTGTTAGTGTACATCCTGATGCAAGGCTTGGTCGGCATTCGAGAAAGCCTGACACGATCACTGTCCGAGGCCCGCGCCATCGCTGCTGCGCAGGAGGCGCTTGACAATTGATAGGTGTGCGGCACGGGTGGGTGGATTGAAGAGGGAGAGGCTGGTGATGTACAGGCACGACACTTGAAAGAGCTATACCCTTGGTGGTGACTTGTTGGCGAAGAATGATGAACGCGGCCTGGTGCGCTCAATATGAGCCAGGTTGTTGGATGCATACATGTTACAAAGCCTCTTAATACCCTAGAAATTGACTCGGTTCTTGCAGACGTTGGAGTATCGTGCGTGCAGTGACTGTTGAAATGGGACCGTTGCAACGGCTACTGCATCCTTGAACCTTGCTTGACTTCATGGAGCGCTGAATATGGCCGAGATGGGTTCATGGAATGAGTCAAATATTGAAACGAGGGGTCAAATGTGACGGAGCTTGGGTGCAGTGCACTTGGACGACCGTGAATATGTACCAAAAAAGGTGGCGGCGTGAGGCATGTGGAAGAGCTTGGGACTCGTCCACACCATCTTGGGCGCCGGCAGGTTGGGTAGAACTGGTCGAGTCACCAATTAGGAATGGGGCCCTGATTTGCACAGATGATTTGGCTTGGTAGCGTCTTCACGGAGCCTGACGATTGGGTATCAGGCTGGCGAGCCGGTGACGCGACAGGACGGGCGCTCTTTGGAGTCGTTGGACTGTCGAGTTACACTGAAGGTGGCTGCAGAAAGTGGCAACAAGATGGCCATGGTGATTGGAGATGGGATGAGACGAGACAGGTTTGAGATGAGGCTGTGCAGGCATGACTGGGATAGATACTGGGAAACATCAAAGGCGTCACTGAGAGAAGATGAGAGAGAGAAGATGACGAGTCGGGCATGAATTCATTGGAAGTCAAGATACAGGGATAGTGAGTGACCAGGAAGCGAGCCGGCGCCTCTTAATTTTAGCGAGACAAGCCGAACCCAAGCATTGGGATTTGGGACTGACTGGGCTTGAAAATGAAATAGCTGGACCTATCAGAGAGGCTCTCTAATCGACAAGACTGACGTGGTTGCAGTGGGCTGCCTGTTGAATCCTGGTATTGGAACGGAACCCCGCGGTGTGCAAGACAATGTGAATGGCTGGGGACGGGAGTGAGGGCATCCATGGATCCATCCATCCACCAAGAATAGTTAAATACAGCTCACCTCCCCCAAACCCCCGACTTCCTCTCTTTCTCC